>VXCM01005117.1:7655-36487 GCA_014773175.1 Lucifuga dentata
TTTTTTTTTTTTTTTTTGCATTTCCCAATATCGCTACACAGTAATTTATGTAAGGAGCAATAATTGAATAGTACAGAATATGCAATGCGTTATCATTCAGCAGATTTTTAGCTTTATATAGAATTGCTATTTCTTCAGATTAACATGTTGACTGTTATTAACTACTGCTGACAACACACTTCACACTACAGGATTTGGACTCTGATACAGATCCAGATATGCAGGCACACTTCTCAGATCGATATTTGAACAGTTCACACGTAGCACTTGTGGCTAGTCAAGAGCTCCAGTTTGTTTCTAATCTGGGGCTTTTACCTGTAATATCCAAAAACTGAGTAGAAAATCAGGACTAACAGTGTGTAATCTGAGCTAAATCATGAGACAAATTCGACACAGCTTCAGGTTTCATACTGGCTTCATTTTGGCTCCCATTGTTCTCAGCTAGACAGTAAAAGCACTAGTCATCAGCTGCTATGACTCACCTTGTATTTAGCTCAATTAAATGAGAACAGAGTGACACTGTAATTACTACATGCCAGGTGTTTTGTGAACTTGAAAGAGCATTTTCAATGTGAGCCACAGCTTTGTTGCATCTGTAAAATTTCTAAATGGATAACCAGGTAAATGAAAACCTTTTAATTCCACATCAAACAAATGGATCCTCTTACTTCACTCACATCTCCAGTCACTGTATTAATCTAACAAAGGATAATTGGATGTAATTTAATCCAGCTCCTCCACGCAGCATCCCCAGTCTTTTATTCTTATTTGTCATGAATCAACCAAATCCATCTTCTGCTTTCATATCACTCAGAAACACAAGTTATTTGGGGTCTAATCAGTTTTCAAAGAACAGCATTTAGCTGCAGAGATGAGATGTACAATTAGAGCTCAGTGTTGCTTTGCCAGAAATGTAATTAATTCTCTCACATCGGTTGAATATTATTCCACAGACTGTTTACACAGTATTGATTTCAATTTGCACCAAAGCATTGTGTTCCATTTCCACCTACTTTCAAGTGTCATTTAACTTGGAAATAGCATATCTCTTATTATTATGTGATAGGTGTAATTTGGTTAATCAGTACTCGGAAGGGGCTCCTTTTGTTGTTTGTCAGTCTCAGGCCAGAGCTTTGATAGGCAAGCTGATGACAAGAATGCTTCCCAACATGTTAAAATGGATGGAGATATAAAGATTAAGAGTCTCCCATATTAATTAAAGTTAATTGCAATTTGTTATTAAATCCCTTCACATGGAGAGAATAATCCTCAATGATATACTGCTAATAGCTAATTTGCTGCCCTGGTTTTGTTATATTAATTTATAAAATGTGACGCCTGTGTATGCCAGCATCCAGTAGAGCTTTGGTTTACATTTGTGAGGTAATTGGGCTGTAATGAATCATAATCAGAGATTATGCTGTAGTTAAATTCAGTATTTTTTTATATGTGTGATTATAACATGCTCAATGCCACAACATGCCACCTGTCAAGGGCTGTACTTTACAAAGATGTTAAAGGAGACATATACAGATTCCATATGATCTTCATTTTGGGGTCTATTTTTAAACCTGTTCTGAAATATGCAGATCCAACTCCGTGCACACTGAGTGAAAACAGGTCATTGTAGATATAAGGCTGTCCTTCCCAAAACTCCCACTCTCTTCTCATTGGCCAGCTGTATCAGGACTGCAATGGCAACAGCTACAGACTGCAAAACATGGATGCTGGCAGAGCACATGCTTATTAACCTTGTATTTGTTGTGTGTATGTAGGGGGAACAAATCTAACTTTTTGTCTTATGTGTTGATGTAAACATGTCACAGAAGTGAAGGACTAATGAAAAATTAAGCTTTCAGGTTAGATTGTGACCTATGGCTTTGTCTTATTAGGTGCTTTTCTATTGGCTTGATCCTCAAATTTTACAACTTTGAGAATGTTCAACACATTCTCCTTACTCCATTACACTCCTTATTATATATCCTTACCATGGTACCATTAGAAAAATAAGGGAAAATAACTGAAAAACAAAGCAAAAGGCATTTTATTCATATTGGAACACAATTATTAACATGTTTAATCAAACATCCCATTTGGAAAAGTTCACCAATGCTTATATTTTAACTCTCTGAGCAGTGAAATACACTTAAAAATGTGATTATCTGTAGATTATAAAATCAAATTGTTCTGCACGTAGATGTTTGTCAAACTGTTCATGTTAATTGTTACAGTAATATTCAGAGGAGAATATTTCATTATTTTATTGTCTTCTACAAACTAAAACACAGCAGCTCCAAGCGCTCTGACAGGCGATCAGCTGTGTGACAAGCCACGTCGCTTCAGATGACGCTTGAAGAGCGAGGATGTTTCATTTCTCTTAAATTGTCACTCCTCAGCTCCTCTGTCCTCGCTTCTTTTCCTTGCATCTTTGCCTCGCGTCTTGAGTGGGTGGGACTAAGACACAAGGAAAAGACGCAAGCGAGGGAAACGTGGAAATGAATAAGGAACTCGGAATGCACCCATAGATTGTAATGATGAGTCTCACAGGTCTCACAAGTACCCCAATTTCAAACAAAAGGCAAGTCCAAGATCAAGTCCATCCAAAAATAGTGAACATCTTTTGCATCCAAACTCAATATTTATCAATGAAGTTTAAGCCATGGAAGAGATATGAGCATTAAGCATGCAACTGTTGAGTGTTTGTATTTCTTTCATAGACAAACTGCCAGATGCTGTTTGGGACCAGCTGAACCCTATATAATCTATTTGCTCTGAGCTTCCAGTATTTTTAGTAACATCCAAAACTGAGCTCCTAACATAGATCTTAAAATGATTTCCCAGCTCCTCAGCTTACAAAACCCTTGCTGCCATTTGACACGTTCACTGATCAAAGGCAGCATATTGTTGTGTAATACAAATTTTAATAAAAAATGCATTGTGCAAGTTTTCTGTGCATAATGATTTTTTATATGATAGACTATAAAACACGTGTGGAAAATTCGGGTTTGCAAACTCCTTTACCCTTGTTTGTTTGATTGTTGTGAACTGGAGCTTATTCAGCTGTTGCACTAGTTGTAACATCAGAGCATCTGCTGAGAGATTGAAATAAAAGCATTATGGGAATGTAGGTTCATTACAAAACCATAATGTGGAGCAAAATAAACAGTGTGACGTGATGGCATGTAGGATTTCTGAGAACAGGGCTGTTCACTTGGCAGTTTGCTATCATTGCATCTGACTGCCCCTCCATAGATGCTAATTATCTGCAATAGTAAGGGAACAGCTGTCCTCCCTTCTCATTTACTCTCATAGTTATTATATGTTAGGCATTTAGCAGAAGCCTGAGCCTTTTAAAATCAGCTGAACAAAAGTTTTAGTCTGATAGTATTTCCACATCTTTTTCTTCCCTCCTGCCGAAGAGATTTGGCTAGCAGCCAAATTAATTGTTTTGGGGTCCTGTTTGCTATAAGTGTAGATAAAGATAGTGAAAGTCCTCTGCAACAGTGGGCTGGAGTAAAATCTCATGAGATGGCTTTACTCAAGATAAAGAAATTAAATTTGAAATGTTCTGAACCCTACGGAGCATCAACATACTCTATATTCAAGCTAAAGTGTGTTAGCAGCCTGATAAAAACAGATAAATTTTCTCAGGGCTGGTGGAGAACAAAACAGAGCTAAAATTTCAGTGAATATTGAATTTACATTCATTAGGAGGCCTGAAACACACTTGGTGGGTTGATAATGTTGCTGTCAGTCTGCCGGCTGTATAATTTTTGCAATTTAATAGTAAGTTGCTAATCCTACAGTACATCAGGACTGGGTGTCTGCCTATTTAGTAGATTTTTCTGTTAGCTATTGATTAAAAATTGATTACTTCAGCTGTAAGACTGTTGGCAGTTCCTAACTTGATTCAAACCATTTCAGTCCAACTCTTTTGAAAAGTAGAAACACAGTAAATGCCGCAGAGGAAGAAACTTAAGTCAGCTCCTGTAAATATCTTCAGGTTAATTTACTCCAGACACATTCAATGACCTGTGAAATTCTTTGATTACTTTGTAACTGACATCTGAAGAAAGATGATTCTGTGGATCTGTGAGATGTGCACCATTTTCAGCGTCAGCAGACACAGCAGAGGTTTTCCAAAAAAGGTCTGTGGCCATAACAGTCAAAGACATTGCCTGTATTATTAAGTAACATTGGTAAGTAAAGTGAGTTTCTTTTACAGATTGACAAATATGCTGTAGGAATTTAAATATAATGTTTTGGACATTACTAAATGCAATGCACACAGTATCTATAATAACTTGTGAGGAGAATAAACCACTAATTCTTTCAAAACGTTTGATTGATTTAACTCCAATTTTTTATTTTTATTTTGGCACTGTTCATAGATCATCAGACTACTTTTTTGGACTGACATTCTGTCATGCTTCCCATCTGTTATGTGGTCATGATCCTTATTAGACACCATCTTATGAAATTGGGTTTGGATTAGTTCCAGTTTATTTTGGCATTTCTCACTCTAAAGCCATTTGAACAGCAGAATAAGATGACCGCTTTGGTTTGTCATTCTGCCCTGCTGATGATTACTGGGAATGAAGTCTTGCCTCTTCATGGTGTTTGGACAATGACATGATAATGACTCATCCCATTTCAAGACTGCCTCTGTATAGGTCTTAGCAAACCTGGCTCTGTTGACTTAAAAAAAAAAAAAAAAAAANAAAAAAAAAAAAAAAAAAGAAAGGAGGGATTGCATAATAGTAACAGTTCATTTTGTCATGGTTCGTATAATGATTGTTCCAAATTATTCTTTCTATGTAAATTGTAACAGTTGTAGCTGATGTTGAAGGCCAGAATATTAAATGTGACTTTCCATTTTGATACTGACAGACACTATGAACCTGTAAACCCTGAGGCTTTGAAGCTGTTTTCCCAGGCTTTCTCCATTTATATGTCTATTTATGTGATTATGTGATCACTATAATCCGAAGTCAACTGTTAATGTGCAAAAACTTGTATGATTCGCTCATCTGCACAAAACATTACAGGCCTTGCTCACTTCCTTATGTGTCAGGGTTAAAACTTATCAATCAACCCTTGTCTGACAATCATTAAATTCAGACTATGCCTTCCTGACTGCTTCCTTAATTGTCTATAGTAGCTGGGAGCGACATGTCTGACTTCCAGTCCCATCACTGTCAACATCAATCTTTTGCAACTTTGTCCTCCTCAGGGAAGAAAGAGAATGGAAAAAGAAAGATAGCAGAGAGAGAGAAGGGGGGGTAAAAAGAAAAGAAGATAAATGGAAGCATACAAAAATATTAAGACTGGAGAGGAGGAGGGATAAAGCAGCTGATAGCATGCAGGCAAACTCATTTTGAAGGATGATCTACGTGACTCTCCACACACACAGAAAGATTTATCTTTCCTCTATGGCCATTTTGGCTTAACACTGCAGGACTCAATCAGGAAAAGGTCCATCCATCAGATTTGTTCATCAAAATGTGCATATGTAAAAGTCCCTTTGAATTTTACATGCTCAGAGTTCTTCAACCTGGTAAGGAAGTTTCTCAGCTCATGACGAGATTAGTTTCACTTTTAATTTTGTCTTTGGTGTTATTTTCATCATAGAAATGTGGACCGCAAAGGAGCAAATTACTAGTTGGTGAAGATGAAACCTGAACTTAAGGCCTCTGTGTAAAAAGACGTCTTGCAAGAGTCGACAGCCATCTTACATTTGGGCATTTTGGTTCCCCCTCATTTTGAGGGAAGACAACAACCCAGCTATTTTTTAATGAAACCATTGTCTTTTGTTGTTTCTACTTCTGATAATTTCCCTGCCTCACTGACACATAAGGAAGTGAGCAAGGACTTTGCTATTTTTTAATGAAAGCAATAAAGTTCCTAAGATTTTTTTTTTTTTTTTTTTTTTTTTTTTTTGTGTACATTAGCTGCAAATATTTGATCTTAATGATTATAAGGTATTGGTGAAAAATGTATCAAAGGCTCTGTGAGTTGTCAAAGCTGACAAACTAGATGGAGATGCATTGATTATGTACTTACAGTATCTATTTCCTGGCTGGCAACATTGTGATTGTGGATTTGATTAAGCATCCATCAAACTTTTGCATCTTCCCAAATATGAAAAAGGCTTAAGATGGAATCTGTTTGACCTCAGATTATGACACCATATCAGCTGAAATAAAAGCTGAAATTGAGATGAAATCCATCCGAGCATTATTGACAGCAGTGTGTTGAGTCAGAAGAAACATCATATTGAAAAAAATTAAAAACTGCAACACCTTTGAGTTAGAGCTTTGTATATTAGGCTCACAATTTATCAATCAACCCCTTGTAATCCCTCAGTATTTCCCATTCTACGTTTACATTCTTCTTTTCTTTGCGATATTCCATTACTTTAACATACAGTATATGGAGTGTAATGAGTTTTTTCTGACACTACATATTATTTGTAGGCAACACAATATTAGAATATATTGTCTTGGAAGCTGTCAGAAACATGCCAAAATAATTTAATTATTGCATTTTCAGTATTTTTCATTTTCATTGTGCAGCGACATCACTTACTGTATACACTGCAACTCACACCAGTCCAGTTCTGCACGCACAAACACAGCCTTTTTTCCTTTCAGTTTGTAAATAATGCATGAGCATATTTCAGCTATATTACTGTGTTTATGGTGCGCTGATTGGATTTTCTTCAAGCCTGCACTTGAACATGTTTGACTTTTTTTTTTTTTTTTTTTTACATTTTTCAAGCAAGACGTACTGGTGATCAGGCATGTCAGTAAAATTGTATCCTCTAGTGACAAAAATCAAACTTGCACATGGTAAACACTGAGGGCAGAAGCTTTGCAGGCTGCCAGCAATCTAAGTCTGTCATGCTTTCATTAATATTAACTGTTTGAAACCGGAGGCTGCACTCATCATTCAGCAGGGCAGAGAGTGGATTATGTGCTTGGAACTCTGCAAATTCAATCTCTGGTCTTCTCCTACAGCTGTCAGAATATTCTACTTCATGTTCTCTTTCCTGTTACTGTATTGTTCCTAACAGGAAAATTGGCTTGCAGGAAGACGTACGACACAATGCGGAAAACAACTAAAAACAGACACATAAAGAAAGACATGACATCTAATTCAGCGGTTTTGACATAATCTACTCCAGACAGACAATGCTGGAAGGATTTTATTCTTTTCTTGGCTGTGTCTAAAAAATCCTCCACAGCTGGCAAGATCATCTGTGGCAGATATGCAAAATAAATTATATATAGGTTGGAACTTTATATGAGGCATATTTTTCTTAATTCACATATTCTAGCTAGAGTCATGTCTATAACAGCAATCCAGAAAAAAATTGTAAGAATGAATTTTTAGGAAACATTACAAATGATGAAAAGGCTTTCATACTGGCAACAGAGATGACACCAGATTAAATGCTAGAAGGTTAAATTCCAATTTAGTGACAACAGAAAAGATGTTGCTGTGACATATACGGATGAAACTGCACTTTGCACAGCAAGAATGGAAGTGATTCTGAGCCACATAAACAGAAACTGATTTCCCAAAGGATGCAAAGTTTACCAGATACATTGAAGAGGATGTCATTCAATAACTCTCAATTAGGGCTTCTATAAGTCCAGTCCCAAAAGCAGCAATGTACTGCTGACATCAATCAGCCACTTTATACGGACGCTGGCAGAATAATGATGACCGTTAGAATCTTAGTGGAAAAAAAAAAAAAGACATAAAAATCTCCAGGGCTTCAAATCAAATGGAAAGAGGATGAAAATGTATTGGAAATACAGCAGAAATCATTCAAGCATTGTAAAAGTTAAACTGAAAATAGTTTTTGGATACATCCTCGCTGGGTTTGTGCAAAGATGTAGTGCTTTGCAACTGTCATTGAGATTGTGATTTGAAATACTAATTTGTGGAACAACGCAGTTTTGTGTACAAGTGTACTAATAGATTGCGAGATGACTGTTTTTTCATCTGTCACTGGTAGTTTTACATAAATGTAGCTGAACGCTATTTTGCTGCAGAACTTTCCAACTTAACAAGTCATTTTTGTTTATTAACGAGTAACCAAACTATATTAAATCAAGAAAAAAAACTAAGCAGTAAGTATATTTCAACTGTTTCTAATACAAATCAATTAATTTCAGCTTTTTTTTTTTTTTTTTTTTTGCAATTCATTGTCAATATCTTGAAACAAGACAGATTTAGGCCATTGCTGCAGTCACTTCTTTAAGAAATGACATTTTGGATTCAATGATAGAAATATAAATTGATAAGAAGGCAACTTTTACAGTGTTATCTAAATGGCACTTGGGCTTCTATTTACTGGAGTTTCTGTGTGCATTTTGCCATGAGACTGTCCTCTGAATTGCTGGCTGATGGAGAGTTCACTGTCTGCCAGTAACTGTGTCTGCATCTGTGATCTCATTGTGTGTCTTCCTCTTTGAGGTCTGAAAGCTATGGAGAGGGAAAGCAGAAAACCGTTTACACTGAGTCAGAGTGCTCCTCCAGCTTTGCATTTCCTGGCAGCATGTCTGGCATTTGGAGAAATGAAACCACTTCCCCGATGTTTTAGCTTTCCCTCTGCTTTCATCTGCTGTTCCCTCAACACAAGCAGTCAGACTTCTGACAAAAGACGCAGCCTGGATTGGGACTGTGACAGCTTGTAGTGCAGCATCGCTAAGGAAAGCATTTTTTTCTTCATGATTTCGAGTTGTATCTCAGATTACTCTCTCACACTCTTTCTTTGAGATTTTCGTTCAACTTTTGTCATTTTGTTAGTTTTGTCTACTTTCTGCTCCTATATTGGAGAATAACACATACTTATTCAAACATATTTCCTTAAACAAACTGCATCAAATTGGTCTTATTAAATTTAAGAAACTGACACATATCTAGCATCACCTTTTGGCTTTAGGATGAAAACAAATACTGTATATGGTGAAGGATGTCTCTCTCTCTCTCTCTCTCTCTCTCTCTCTCTCTCTCTCTCTCTCTNCACACACACACACACACACACACACACACACACACACACACACACACAGATTGATTGATCCAGAGAGATGAAATAAACCTGGAGGCGAAATGAGAGCTGTGAAGGAAGAACTTGTACTAGTGTTGCATTAATCTGTAATGCCTTGTCAAAGCAGACAAGTCAAGCTGTGACACTAGATGCAAATGAATACACACACACATGCACAGACACACACATTTGCACATGCAGTAACAGACACAAGCATGTAGGAACACACACATTCAGACAGACATGCACGATAAGGGGAAACGGTAGCTTTCGAGGATACTCATATATACTCATAAGAGATAACAGATGAATGAATGCAGAGCCATTCAGGCAGGGACAGTTGGCTGTCTATCGGCCATATGCCAGAGAAATAGGTTCCAATACGAGAAGAAAACTTCAAGTGCCGCTGTCAAAGTGACTGTTCGACTTGATGAACTCATGTCTGGGTATAAATTTGTGCAGCAAAGTAAAATCACATGCAATCCACACACACACAACCAAATTATTCCTTATTTCTTGACCCAATAAATAGTATGAGTTATCTCACCAATGACATGGTGACTTATTCATGGTAGTGTGATTATAATTGGAGCCGCATTTGATGGAAGGAGGCGCCAGAGCCTATTTGTGGTCAGTGAATGTGACTGAAGAGGATTAGCTGTCCTGTTAAGTGTGTGTGGACCCTATTTTCTGGTTCTGAATTCTCAGGAAAAAAAAACAGTAAATTAACATACTCTCCCTGTTGATAACCACATATATACCCAGTGATGTAGTGGTACTTAAGGCTGTGGATATGCCATACCATCATGCAAATACCTGCTACAGGGAACACAACTTAATGAAAAATCAGTCTCGAGGAGGAAAATTTGAACAGAAAAGCAAAATTTAAGGCAGTCTTGTTTAGAAAGGCATCAAAATGCTTTTCTTGTAGCTGTTCGTGTATGGCGATACAATTTAACAAATGCACTGATGTGTCATGACAGATGTAGTTGGGTTTTACAGCAGCTTTGTCAATCTGCTTTTGTAGAGTGAGATGGATGGGGCAGGGCGTTGCTTCTGGAACCTTGAAATAATCCCTCCCTTTTTGCTTCTATGGAGTAGTATACGGGGTGTAGCACCAAATTTTGGGGCCCCGGGCACAGCAAGTGTATGTGGGGTTCCCCATTAATTCTCAGCAAGTTTAGTCTTCCCATGGGAGAACAAAAGACATGGAATGCATATAGAGCTTTAGCACTCTCACTATAAATGAGCCAATCTCTTCTTATTTTTTCACCTCCATTGGCTGACTTTGCATGTTGAAGATACTGTCAGAAGAGTTTGCCTTCCTTATCTTTTATTTTTGATAGGCTAGGCTTTCTGCAGCTGTACTTGCTAGTTTGGAAACAATTGAATTTCTTTGCACATGATCCTTTGCCAAATAATCCTCAATAAAAACAAGACAACAGGTATAAACAGCTCTTCCAATGGAATATGCAGTCTCATGTTATTATAACTGTCACTTTATACTTTGCTGTAATATCAAAGTCAGACACCAAATTTGAATTTTATATTCCAAGCTTTAGATGGACCCCCCTCCATTAAGGGCCCTAGGTAGTTTGTTCCACCACTACCGATGCCCCTGGTAGTAAACCTGTTGCAAGTTTTGAACTATTTTTTGAACGTGAACTATTTTTGATGCTCAGCATGTTGCTTCTGGCTAACATATAAGGTTATGGATATTGCAATTTCCACATACACAATGTTAAGCCATTTCAAATCTTAAGGTTTTTGCATAGTTTTTCTTTTTCTAATAAAGTTCCCAGACAACTAGAGTGAAGATAGTTTTCACTGGCTGATATTTGCTTTGGCTGTCTCAGCGGAAGCACTCTCAAGTGTCACGTAGTGGATTTACAAATGAACGCTTTTGTGAGTGACTGAAAACACGTGATGATGATGGTAAGTGAAAGACAATCACATTCCCGTCTCTTCACACGCTGCTTTTTCACTTCCTGACAGGTGTAAAAAGAGATAAGTCTCACCACATGGCTCATATCATTGTGTAGTGGAATATTTTTGCCAAACAGTAGCACCAACAATAATAATAATAATAATAATAATGATAATATTAAATTCCCTTTAGAAATATTCATTAGATGCAGCTCACAGTGCTTTTCATCTGTAGCTGCAAAAATTCATTTGCCAGACAATGTCATGGTGATGGAAGGACAGCAAGGACAATGAGATTTCAATTCTTGATGTTTTCCAGTTGACGTCACATAAAAAATATAAGAGAAAAGGGGCTAAAATCACCTCAATGAATCCCCAAGCACTGACATGCATGTGTACTAGCAGGAACATTGTTATAGTCAGCTAAAGACTGACATTCAAAAGTTAGCAAAGAAGAAAACAAAAATGACCATCTGGAAATTTGTTGCAAAATCAGAAACAAAAGTTGACAGTAGGTTCTATTATATCCACTCTTTGCAGTTTGATATTGTCAGTTCTTCTTCCTAGATTTGTTTCATTTTCAGTCTTGCAGCTATTTTAAAACCTTTTTTCCTTGTGTAATATGCTTAGTGAAAAGCTTTAGACAAGTGATTCTAAAGAAGCTTAGTGAAAGGGCAAAACAAAGAGAAAAAAACTGAGATTTTTCTCACAACTGAGATGGAATAAAGAAGTAAAATGTGTTAGGTTAAGAGAAGGTCCAATGTAGGGGTTAAAAGTAAAACAAAATAATAAAAAAAAAGCAGACAAAGATGAAAAAACACTGACAGCTGTGACAAAAGCTCATCCTCTATAACTGGAAGACTCCAGTTATAGAGGATGAGCTCAAGTCACTCCGAAATTGCATATGTTTGCAAAGGCTCAACAGTTCCCTGATTTCATTTTTATCTGTTACTATCATTATCACTTACACTATTTTAGTACTATAAGCAGCAGAAATCAGTGGATCTAATGGCTCGTTTCAGGACATCCTTTGTCTTCACATACTTTGTCAACCAAATATGTAATCGGGGCAGCTCTATAAATTGATTTATAGACAAGCAAAGATAAGCATGGACATGACAAACTGACAAAACCACAATAGTGAAGGAAATACACAAAGCAGAGTTTGCCTGAGGGACAAATGGAAGCACTAAACAAGAAGTGGAAGAACACACATAAAAATAATGGCAGACACACAAAAAGAGCGTAAGCATTTGGCAATTGCTCGAGCGCACTGTAGCAGGACAGGCGATTCAAGTCTTAGTCTGCTTCGTAAAGGCTGTGAACAGATCAATAAGGTTTTTCCCCAGCAGGTAATGAACATCATCTTCGACCCAGTGATTCTTAAATGGGCTCATTCGCACAGCTGCCGAACAAAACTGAAGCCCAGCAGGTTTTATCATGTTAATCTGAAAGAGGAAATGGTTTGCTGCCCACAGACATTACTTTGGTTCAATAGATGAAATCCTGGGGAGTCAAACTCCAGATTACTTCACACATTGGTCCCTTTCCGCCCCTCTTTTTCCATTAACATGTTTCACTTATATTTTTGTCTACCTTTCCTATCTGTCTACCAAACAGGTGTCATATGCAGGTTTAATTTGTGAACTGAGTCATATAGCAGTAGGCTTCAGAAATATGGCAGAAAATATAACGCTCTGCAGATGCCGCACCAATCCGTCTGTCACTCTCACATTCCATCCTACCTTCACTTGTGAATGACACCCAGAGATGCTTGAACTTGATCACCTGGGGGGTTGCATCTCACTCGCCACCTGGAGGAGACAATCCACCTCTTTCGGCAGATTACAATGACCCTCATCCCAATTGCCTCACACTCAGCTCAAACTGCTCCAGTGCAGGTTGGAGGTCACAGCATGAAGAACTACATCATCATCAAAAAGCAGAGATGCAATCCTGAGGTCACAATTTTCTCTAAGTCAGACCAGCATAAAAATGATTCCCTAAATATTTCAAAACTTTAACACAGCAGTGTTCACTTAGGTTTGGTATTAGGCTCAAGTGGCTTTATTTTAGTTTTCATTCAGTCTTGGGAAGATTTTGTGTGAAATTACTTTGTTCCAGAGTTTGTCCCTGCTGATCGCTAAACTCGGCTAATCTCCATTTTAACACAAATCAAGCTCTCATGGGTATGCTGACAGAGACTTTATTTCTGAATCATTTACATACAAACAATCTGTCTTTTTATTACTTCAGCTCTTTAGAAGTGCTGATAATAATATTTTAGTATTATAAGCAATGTTGTTTGACCTCAATGATAAATACATCACTGTTTATATTGATCAGGAACAAACCTCACAGGGTTTAAAAACTAAAAACACATTATCAAAGTGCCACTCTTCCTCTTGTTTGCCTCACACTTGGGGATGTATTACACACTGGATCAATAATGTTAATTTGTTCTGTATAAATTTTTATGCTGCGACATGTTGTTGCTCATGAGTCATTCATCCGACGAGCAGTTATGCCCAGGCAATTTTGAGCGTTTTTCAGGAGAATAAGTACAATGAAAAAATTACAAGTTGTTTTTTTTTTTTTTTTTTTTGTCACAAGCAGGTGTGCTATCAGCAATTTTGGGCCCCACCGTCTGAAGCCAAGTGTGTACAAATACTCCTCCAGAACCCAAGCAATGTATTCAAAGGTATAAATACTTTAAATATTATACTTTTTCAGGTTTGTAATTAAAAACATACAGAATAAAATATTATCTTCCTTTGCTTTCTCACTGTCTACTACTGGATATATTGTTTTTTCCTCATTTTGATTTGTGGTGTCTTTCACCTTTTCCTCAACCTCCAACTTCTCCCTGACTCTTCTTCAGTATGACCTGATAAGGGTCCTGGCTCTGTAAAATCATAGTATGTTGTCATATATAACACCAACATGACCTACGGTTACTATCACTTTAACATAGACTGAAATAGTCTATTTTGTATAATAGTTATTCCATTCATCCATCCATTTTCTGTACCCGTTTGTCCTGTTGAGGGTCACGGGGGAGCTGGAGCCTGTCCCAGCGGTCATAGGGCAAGAGGCGGGGTACACCCTGGACAGATTGCCAGTCTATCGCAGTATAATAGTTATTTGTTGTGGACAAATACATTATTTTATGTTCATATAAATAAAACTTCTTATATACTGCATGCCCTGCATGGGACGTTGCCAAGTTAAAGAAAACTGAATCACACTCATGGTAACCTGTGTATATTCCATACTGTATGAGTTATGGACGCACCCTGTAGCACTACACATGAACTCATTAACTCACCTTTCTTCTTGAAAAACTAACAAGCTGTCACCCTTTCTCTTCCCTCTCTTTTCTTTCCTTTCTCTCTTTTCGTTTTTGAAAACCTTACTTTCCTTTCGTGTGCAACATGAGGCTGCAGTGCGCGTTTATAACACAGTTTGCAATGACCCCCATCTTCACATATGCATGCGCACCCATACAATTTGAAGTGCTAAGTGGACACTCACGCATGAGCTTTGTGTTGTCAGTGCTTTGAGTGCGCATGGATGCACGAGGAAATGCAAACCTGATGCATCAGTGAGTGAGTTGGTGGTACCGTAGTCATGACGTAAAATCCCGTGCACTACTTATTTGATCATGCAGGGCCCCTCCATGCTTAGGGCCCTCTGAATCATCCTAACTGACCNCCCCCATACAATGCCCCTGGTCACAAGTATGTGATTTAAATTTTTTTGGCTCATTTGAGGCAGCTGCTCATGGTTATTTGTCGATTTGTAGAGTCACTGGTTCTTTGGGTCTTTAATTTTAGAGTTAACCGTGTCACAACTTTAAATGAATTATTCTTACTTGGCTACTTCCTGTTTTGCTTTTTCTTTCAAAGCCCCACTCACTATACTCCATTTAGTAGTGTGTGTTAGCTAAGCTAGCAGCCTAACAAATAAGAGCTATGAGTTACTGTTGTTTTGTGCTTCATTTGTCACATACCATAATTTGATTTTTCAAATGACTGCACACACACACCCCAAAGAAACCTGTATGTTTTAATGAAAGAAGCCTGGTTTTTCATTTCTAATATTGAAGAAATCAGATAACAGTGACAACCCGACACTAATGCATGTAAATGTAGTCAGTATTAATTACTGTTAAACACACACACAGACTTGGAAACGTGATTGTACTTTATTAAGGACACATTACAATACGCATTGTGTGGTTGCAACACATTCAATATGAAACCTCAGCTTGTATGTCAGAGCATCAGAAATACACAAATAATATAATTTAAGCAAAGCAGAAGATTAAAACTGTAAAAATTAAACAGACAGCATTATTAGACAAAACACCATAATATAATTTTACGTCAAAACAGATCAATTCAACAAAACCTCCCTTCAGTTGAGAACAACATGTTTTGCCATTTACTTGATGCCATTTATTTTTCTGTTTATCACATTGCTTTTCAATTTTTACCACTCCTGCACAAACTTCCTCTTCCATGCTTTCAGTTTGTTTTTTGTTTTTTTAATTACACAAATAAATTACACTCAGAGTCAAAACATTTCTCAGCTTTTCTGTAAGCAAGTTCTGTCAGCTATTCTTTCTTCAAGAAGTTTTCACCCAAAGTAAGTTTTATCCCCAGGGAAAGTTTGGGAGGGTTGTTTTTTCCTAATAAATTTTCCAACACCATTATGTTACTTTTCAAGGATTTTTTTTTTTTTTTTTTTTTTTCTGTTTCTGATCCTTTGATCCCTTCAAATTAAACTTTAAGGTTATGATTGTATTTTGGTCTCTGGATATGGAAGAACAGTAACACCTGTTCATCCGCCAATAATACATCAGCAACCAATGTTTCTGTGTTTGGTTCAGACTGGATGAATCTTTAGTACTGTGGACATGTTATTCATTTCTTTTATCCAGGGACTATTGGCTGTTCTTTCACTTTCCTTAAAAAAATAAATAAATAAATAAAAAAAGATAAAATAAAATTATTTGTCTTGGCCTTATTAAATCAACCTGTGATGAGAGAAATCATCTGAAAACACAGATTACATATGGGCATGTCAGCTATTGTTATTATTTCATGTACTCACTTTACCTCAGCCACTTTTTTCTGTTTCTATGTTCCACTGATTTTTTTTTTACATTTCTCAGAATGCCTCCTCAAAATATCCACATAATACCAGTGTTCAGTTTAGGAGACTATGTTGCTCAGAAACAGTGGGAATTGCATCTTTGAGTGTAAAATTTATTCTCTGTCTCTTCCTGGATGTGCTTTTTCCTGTAAGATTGTTGAAATTCAGCTTCAGTAAGAGGCTTTTGTTTTTTGATTGTGCAGAAAAACCGTATTTTCACTGTTGATGGTGTAAAATAATAAGAAATTTGTCATAACACAACGAACAAAATTAAGAAAATATGCCAAACAACTAAATGGACTCAGTTTTCTTTTTTTCTAATCAGGTTTCAACACATATACTAAACTCAGAAGTTTCTTCATGCTTAGATCACAAGGAGTTGCTGTCTGAATGTGTTTTTTTTTTTCTTCCAATCATGTTTGAAGATTGGGTGTCATTTTTTGGAATGGTTCCAAATTGGAATGGATTTCTTGTAAAACTGGCTTATTGAGGTTAGAAAGAACTTAATTCCTGTAAGCTTTGTTGTACAGTCCTGGAGTCCCAAAGATTTTTTTTTTTTTTTTTTTTTAATCTTAAGCAAACAAGATCATCTTGTGTAAACAAGATATTATCTTGAAGGAATTTATATATATGATGTAATTATCATATGCAAAGTTATCATGCTGTTGGAATGTGAGCACAACATGTAGAATTGATATCTGCAAGGTAACATCTTCTTTGTACAAGATAATAATACATTCTGTGCAGAGGACAAGACAAATATACATATTCACAAAACATTAAAAAAAAAAAAAACATAACCTTTTCAGTATTTTTGGTTGACAGAATTTTGTTACCTTCATTTTTATGGGAAATACTGACAATCAGGCATTTCTTTTTTAGCACAGCCTTGCTTCATATTCACACATTTTATTCATTTATTTGTAGGAACTTCCCAACACAACCGGTCTGTTACAGGTACTGTAACAGTTTAAGTACGTGGCTCAAGTGAAAAAGTGTCACCTATGTTCTCACCCACATTTTCCAACCAGTCATATGAAAACTATTGACTTTCTATCATGAAGTCACCTGTGGTGCTGGAAATGTAGTGGTGGCATGTTGGAAATGGTGCTCACCAGCAGTCCATTTCCTATCGCATTACAAATTTGAGAGCAGAAAGTAAGAATTTATCCATCAGTCGCTCTTAAAATTTTCTGTGCAGCAGTTATAAGTGCATTTTTTTATATTCTGTTTCCTATGTTATCATCAATAAACCCAAGTGATATGATTATTATTGGTGGCACAGTAAGTAGCATGCCATAATTAGCAATACTGCCACACACTGTATATTTCTGTTAGAAAATTTAACAGGCTTGTTTTAACAGATTGGTAAGGGAAAGAAAGTGCACTGCTCCAGTGTGGGTTCTTTACACAGGAAGTGAGCAGTTTGGCTAACAGATGGTTTTGGCTTATTCATGTGTGCTGTCAAAACTTCATTTTGTTTTGCTGAAATATGTTGGAACATGAAATTTGTCACATTTATATTGGGCCTTCTTGTATGTGCTCTTTTTCAGCACTGGTGAATGGAAACATATGGTATTTTACAGTTTATTTTGCCAGTTTTATTTATTTCTTTATTTCTTTATTTATTTATTTATTTTTTTTNGGGTTAAAAATGTTTTGCAATATTTGGATGGAAACCTTTGAATGGAAAATTCAGAGTCAAAGAAAAACACAGAAAGACAAAGGAAGAGAGAAGCAGAAAAGCAAAGAGAGAAAATGGGGATAGAAGCAGAGATGAGAGATACCAATAGAAAGAAATATGAGTGATACAAAAAAAAAAAAAAAAAAAANAAAAAAAAAAAAAAAAAAAATAGACAAGAACAGAAAGGACACGAGAAAAGCAGCAAGGGTAGATATTCTGAAAGAGAAGGAAAAGGAGGTGTTAGTAAATGGAAAAAAATAACAGAGTGACAAAGAAAAGCAAAATAAGTGAGACATGGCAAGAAAAATTCTGATTGCAGCTGCCAGACCACCGGCAAAATACTTTCTCATTATTTTCTTCATGGCTACAATTAGATTGATTGGTGTGACTGGATGCAGGAAAGGCAACCATTACCAGAGAGTGAGTTATCATTTTCAGCATAATAAGTGCTCAGCTAATTTCATGCTTAGATGATCAAATTAAATAATGGTTATTGACTATCTCATTTAATAACTTGAATGCACAGTACTCTACTCCATCCACAATATTTCACTGTTTCAATTTATAGGGACACAGCAATGTGTGTATTGATTGTTATTAATATACTGCAGCACCTGTGAAACCTGTTCCTCCTCTTTGAAAATGAACAAAGCTCCATAGGTGCTTCCCATCTAACTGCTTATTGGCCAACAGTAGAAAAAATACAACCTCATGCAACCTCCGTTATTTCTTCCTAAAATGCAACTTAAGATCATTTAGCAGAAGAGATGTCAATTTCAAAACTTTGAAACACTTTTGAAACCTCTTAAGGTTGGTGTGCAACCCACTGGCAGAAGTTTTTACTGCAGTAAGTTGCTCAAGTTTCAAATGTCATCCGTTAAAAATGAACTATGCAAAATTGTTTTCAAACTGGAACTTCAGTGTAAGTTCTAGTCCAAGCATCATATCGATTACGTGATGCTTTTAAATGTAGCTGTAGATCCCAGGTCAAAACCAGAATTGTTGAACGTGTTCGGAACAAATCGATCATGGGAGTTGAAACTGCCATCTCTAGTTAGCATCAACACATCATCTTCGTGCAGGTTCTTAGAGCTTCTACGTTGCAGATGTCCTTTGTACATGGTATAGGCAGCCGAATAAGCAGTTGTCAGCTCCACCAATCAGAATTATGTAAACAGTCTGTAGTCAGCTTCACTTATGACAGAAATTTAATGGGTTTTAATGGGTTTAATGAGTTTAATTCATTGCAATTGAGTTGCCAAGTTCAGAGGATTCATTGACATTCAAATTCACCTTGATGACCAATAGCAAACAGTTTTAAGAGAGTTGACCTCTGAGGGGTGGTGACCAACATAATGGAAGCTAATCTATTAGTTAATGCTGTGTCAGACATGACCTGTAAAAAAAAAAAACTGCAATGAAAAAGCACTTTGGTTTGGTTTGGAGTCAGTCGTGACACATGGTGTGCAACTACATGTGTTCTTAAAAGTGCAACTTTTCAGCAGCAAGTTGGCCTAATAGGAAACTTAATTACATGTTAGTTAATGTTGCTGTTGAGCCTCTGAGACAACATGTCATCGAGATCAACTTCAGCACCCAGTGGACTAAAGTAAAGACTACTCAGCAGATAGAAATGTGCAAAGGTTCAAAGGTAGGTTTTTGAATGTGAAGCAGGGCAAAATGAAAAAGTCAGAGTGGCCAAGATGAACACATGTTCATTCCCTGCTGTATGTTGTGTCAAATGTCTGAGTGAAATACTCAAACATATTCCATCAATCCATTCATTTTTTTCAGCTTATCTGGGAGCTGGTTGCGGTGGCAGCAGGCCAAGCAAAGCAGCCCAGATGTCCCTCTCCTCAGCCACATCCTCCAGTCCTCCTGGGGCACTCCAGGGTGTCCTCAGGTCAGATGGGATACTGTATATAATGTCTCCAGCATGTTCTGGATTTTCCCCAGAGTCTCCTCCCAGTTGGACATGCCTGGAAAAGGAAAACATCCAGCAGGCATCCTAATCAGATGCCCAAACCACCTCAACTAGCTCTTTTCAATGCAAAGGAACAATGGTTCTACTTCGAGGCTCTCCCGGATGTCTGTTCTCTTCACCCTATCCCTAAGGATGAGCCCAGCCACCCTTTGAAGAAAACTCATTTTGGATGCTTATATTCATGATCTCATTCTTTCAATCATGACCCAAAGCTCAGGGCCATGGCTGAGGAATGTAGATCAAATGGTAAATTGAGAGTTTTGCCTTCAGACTCAGCTCTCTCTCTTCACCACAACAAACATATTCTGTCCTTCAATTAATCTGTCATAAAATGCTAGATAAATGAGATGGAAAAATGCAAAACCTTCCTTTTACTCAGCATCTTGCCACTTAATGATATATCATAAGTTTGAGGAAGCAGCTGTGTAGCCACCCGCCTCTTTACTGTGCTCTCACATTGGCATATTGACAGCCTCCAAGTGGTACATTTAGCCTCCATGACACTCACATACTTGCTGTAATTTCAGCTCCACTTCTGCACGATCGCCTGTTTGAAGCGCTAAGAGTCCACAGTGGCAACCAGCTGTTAGGCTGCATCGAAAAGCATCCTGTGACAACATCTAATGTTGCTATTAAAAAATAAATAAATAAACAAATAACAATAACATTGATTTCCAGTAAAGTGTGGGAGTGGAAAGATTGCTGCAGTTTGAGAGCTGGTGTGCATTTGGTGTACATAGGAGCACTTCTTGTGTATGTATTTGCAATTTAAGCAATTACGTCTGACACACTGAAAAACACATCAAACAAGTTACATATAAAAAAAACATCAAAACATCAAATAAGTACATCACAGCAAAGGTGTTTTTGTTTTGTTTTTTTGAGCAAATGTCAATCTATTCATACATGTTTCACCATTTTTCAGGTCATGCCAAAGCAGCAGCACAAAGCATTTACACTGATCATACAGATGGCTGTGTTAACCTGTGTGTCCACTAGGAACCTTGCTGTACATGCTTTAGTAACACCACTGGCTATTAAACTACCTGATTGATTAACCTGATGGACACAAAGAGCAACAGAGCCAAAAAGTAAACATTTGTCAATAAAACATTGAGGTTTCTTCCTCCACGCCAGGAGATATTTTGGTTTTCAAGGCTTCAGGCAGTATTTAACTCCTGTAAGTGCATCCATTCATCTCTGCATTCATGGTACCATCCCCTGGCAGGAGACTACATGGTCCCAATGATCCCAAGCACTTAATGAAATGTCTTTGGGCAAGACGTTGACTGCCTCACCTCTCTGGGAATGTTGTTGTTCCATGTCTGGCCTCCATATGAAGAGGCAGCAGGCAGAAAGACAAGCAAAATGTCCCTCTTTGTGGTTCGATACCACATCAGAAAAAACTGCTGAGAATGGCGATGATCATCATTTCAGTAACTTAGCACAGAGAGACAAGCTATCACACCAGACATGCTGGTGTGATAGCTTGTATGCTAGTATGGTAACTGTCAAGAAGATTCTCAGTCCTCTTAGCACTGGACTTATCGTTTTTTAACCAGTGCAGACGTCAAAGACTCCCAACAACTTTAATGTCTTTTTCTTTTGAAAGACTGGTCCATCTGGAGAGCTCTACTTGTAGAAAACTGAATCATTTCCAGAGATGTTTTTAGTCTTCCCTTTGATGTCTGACATATTTCTCAGAGGCACATTTTGCCTGGAAACAAAGTTGAGGATGTAAGTGATTATGTCAGCTTTGACAGGTGCAGCAGCCAAATCATTTAACTGGTCATGCAGAGTTTGTTTCAATCAACCACACAGTATTTGATTTATTCCTTAGATTTTTCCTGTATGATCATATTTTCCCTGGCCTTGTATTTTTGCAGTATTCCTGGGATGAAATGAAGCTGAAAAATCATGAATTTATCTCTGCTTGTGTTTCACAGAGCCACTTCCTGTCTGTTGGAGTTGCCGTTAGCAGCGGGAGCAGTTATGACAGCAGTAGGCACGGTTTTCTTGATGGAGGTAAGCCGAAAATGTGACGTACTCTGCAGGTAGCTGGCCTGACGCTCAGGGCGAGGACCTCGACCACATTGGAGTTGGCTGAAGGAAAGGTAGGAAACTTAATGAGTAAACTGTTAGAATGTTAAAAATAAATGCAAAAGTGTTTTTGATGTATGTGAGGGATAGTCACAGTTATTCTGTAAGGCCACAAATTTAGTCCTTCCAAGATTTCAAATTAATTTTGGAAAAGACACATTATGGTTGTTGGAACAGGTGGTTTTGTAGTATCATTAAAGTAACAATTAGGGCAGTTTTGAGTCAGTTTAAAGTGATTTAGAAATCAAGTGCGACCTGGTAGTGAAATATACTACTTCTAGTACTACTATTTATGCTGGCAATGTGGCAACCTGGTGCATATGTGTCTATGTGCTTATATGTGCTTATAACCCTCTCTGCTGTGCATCGCTAAACATGGAAATTCACTAACAGAGTATACAAGGCAGGAATTCCTTTGCTGTTTTCAATATTACATTTTGACGTGAAAAAAAAAATCATCTCCAGGATTAAAGATTCTAGCTATTTCTGTCTTGGAGTGGTGAAGGCTGAATTTCTGATATGGCTAAAAGTTTATTCCTGTGAACTGATGATGCAGCATATCAGGAATAGCAAGCAGGAACCAGAATCATACTGAATGTGTGAACAGTACGATCTTTAACTCTGTTTCCCGTAAATTGCCCCAAATTTTCCATTGCCCAAATCCCATTGGCCATTTTGGGCAATGCTGAAAACATGCTTGGAAGTTAGTAGTTGTTTTGTAAATACCCTTGGAGTCATGAGCAGGGCTTCCCTTTTCCTCTTGTGGCTTTATGACAGAGCCGTTATTTTAAAATGGAAATTTTGGGTAAAAATAATAATATTTTAGATTAGTGTGCACAAGGCATCCTCATGTTCTTGAAAAGTCTGAAAGTCTTCAAGTCTCTATTGACTTTCTAAAATGCAAAATTAATTAATTAATTAATTAATTAATTAATTAATTAATGTAAGAGCACTTTGGTATTACAGCAATAAGATCCAGTGTTCTGTCTTTTATATAAATCTATATTTTTTATGTATGTTTTGAATTTAATAGTTTTCTCCAAAGTCATTTGCATATATAACATAAAAAATAGGACATATAATGATTAGTAACTAGCCCCCTGGTTACAGAATTGAGGATTTGGTATTGTTGTACTTCATGGAAATTGCCATTCTTTGACCAGTCAAATT
Source organism: Lucifuga dentata (assembly GCA_014773175.1). NCBI lineage: Eukaryota > Metazoa > Chordata > Actinopteri > Ophidiiformes > Bythitidae > Lucifuga > Lucifuga dentata. Next base: position 30,744 of record VXCM01005117.1, read on the forward strand.
GCTTAGATGAAACTTTCTTTTGTGTAATTAGAAATAATTTAAAAGTCAGGTGAATTATAGCAAGTGCTTCATTCTGCAACACCATAATCACCTCCCACAGGCACATTTTTTCCTCAATGAATTCTCTGCTACTTTTGAGGTGTTGAGAGTTTTCTGTAAATCAGACCCAAATGAAAGCACAAAGTCTGTCCCCTGGTTACAGTTTTTCACTTTTGGAAGAGGTTTCTGCCAAAGTTTTGAAAAGTTTTGAAGAGAACTTCCTTTTGTCCATGATAGAATAACAATGAGCTGCATGGTGTTTAGTGATAGCAGCCAAAAGAAGATTTAGAAAATGACTGTGCCATGAAAACTTCACTTTGCTGCGAGGTTATGGACTCAATTCAGAGTTTAAAATGGAGTAGCCACTGTCTAGTTGCTTCTTAAATTGATGTCTGAGTGCTCAGAGTTCTACAAATGTTCAGCCTTCTGGAAGACTTTTGATTAATTATAAATTGCTGCTTACCATGGTCTGTAAACACAGTGTAAAACATCAGCAATCTTGCTAATACTGAATTCTAGCAAGTCTGAAACAGAATGGTAGTCTGTTTGGTAATGATCCAGGTGTCGTTCTGTTTTTGCATAATTAAATACATGTAACAGGTGAAATAAAGAATAAAGAATACTATCATATCCTGATTCATACATTCAATTTTATTTTATGGCAATAGCAGTTCATGTGTTTTATCTTTGTTTTTAATTTATACTTTCCGTGAGCATGAGTACCTGTCAGGGTCCACGTGACTGAAATTTCATCAGCTGCCTACATTGCAGGATGTACGCACAAATCTTTGTGCGGTCCAATTATATGTGACCATGTGGACTTGTACGCTTCTATCGGGCCCCAACTGCGCTTGCTCTTTAAAAACAACATAGACGCTGTGCTTGAAGAGAGGTTGTGTGAGGAAATCCATTGCCACCCACACTTGTATAATTGTATAATTAGCTGAAGCATTGGGAAGAGAGGAGCAGGCTGTGAGACCAAATTGTAAAGGCGCAGCAGGCAGCAAATGTGTGTGTTCCCCCAATTATTTCCCTGTTAAGCAGGCTCTCTGGCTATACATTAAACACCAGGACACAGTGGCCCAGATTCATAAAAACTCGCGATAAGGAGTGTAACGTTGCCTTAATGTGTGCCATGATAATTGAGGCTCATTCATAAAACTTCTTCTATGATATTCAGTGTACCGCTGTCACATTAAGGTAGCATTGCTGTGAAGAGTGTCAGGTAAAAGCCAATGAAGATCAGCATGTTAATGAGCTGCTACATATTTACCAGCCAGCATTTATCCTGATTCATCTGGTTTTAAAAGCCACAAATCAGCAAAGAAAACATACATTCTGCTTTAGAGATCCTAGTTTTAAAAAACTGACACTAAAATAACAGTTAAACATGCATTTTAACCACTTTAGTGCAACCGGGCTGTGCCGGGGGTGGGGTGCGGGGAGTTGCGCGTTTGAGGAACTCAGATATGCACAGCGCAGCAGGTGAGATGACTGAATGATTGAACAGAGTGCCTGAATGTGTGTCAGATCAGATCAAAACTCACCATTTAAAAACTGACTTGATCAGCTGAGTGACTTTATCTGTCAGAGTTCTATCAGAGTTACTGCATCTATCAGTATCTATCAGAGTTATTGATCACTAACACATGTGAGGCAAATACAGTTTGAAATGTTGCCCAGATTTCATACCGCTGAAATTTACCACCTGAATGAAGCAGGTCTTAATTTTTGCGTGTCGGTTTTTTTATGAATAGCTACCGCGACATGTATCACAGTACCGCCTCTTTCAAGGCAAACCCAAAAATATGTCAGTAGCAGTCGGTATGAATGAGCAAACATGGTTGCACCATGACATTTGCGCATAGTGATGCAGTAAATCATGCACTATGGTTTATGAATCTGGGCCAGAGTGTCCTGCGTATGTGGAAGACACCAGTTGGAGGACACCAGTTTTGGTGCCCTTCAAGCAGACATCAAAACAAGTGCAAACAGAACTGCTGGCAAGTCTGCATCTGCTGCTTTACGCAGTTTGCAAGTATAAATTTGGCTTTAGTTTCTCTTTGGATGGAAGAAACCATTAGAACATATCACATTGTTGTTTGGTGTTTACTGGATCACCATTAGCTCCCAACAATGTATTTTGTAGTGTCTGCAGGAGTCCACAAATCCAAGCAGATTGATTTGTATTGGGAAAAAGTTAACATAGTCTCACACTGCCACACTGCACTGTATTTTTTTTTTTAACTTTTTTTTTTTTTTTAAGTTAGACATTCAGGCCCCAAAAGAAGATAAAATGAGTTTGATGATAAAACTGAGGTTCTTTGGATGCATCTACAGAATTAACAAGTTTGAATGAACCTAAAGATATGTGATGGAGCAGACCTGTTGAAGTGCCTGCGGAAACTCTCGCTCAGCAGGTAGAGGGCGAAGGGGTTGACACAAGAGGAGGAGAAACTGAGGACTCGGGCTAGCAGGGTGATGACGAGGTGAGCCAGAGACAGATCCATCTGGTGGTAGTGGAAGGAGCGGTACATGTACAGCACGTGGTTGGGGAACCAGCACAGGGTGAACAGCCCCACAAACACCAGCACAATCTTAGCCAGGCGCTTCCTGGTCTCCATCTGGGGGGAGGAAGAAGAAGAGGAAATGGAGAGAATTAAAAACAGCAGCTGGGCAGCAGCATGGTCTGAAGGGGTTAGAATCACTTTTACAGGGAAAAATGAGGAGAGAGAAATGCTATAAAGTATGAATGGCTTGAAATTTTGTTCATTGCAGCTTCAAAATTTGCCATGCATAATGTGGGAATGTTTGAATGCAAAAGTTGTAACTATTAGCAGTTGGTTTATAGATTACAGCCAGTTATTTTACACCATGTTATTCACTTGGGTGGAAAACAGTCGTCCTGCATGTTAAAAGCATCCAGCAAATGGCCGAGGATGAAATTTACAGGAAGAGAGATGAACAAGACATAAACCATTTTTATATAGAAAATACATTACATCTACATTTAATTTTACTTATATTTTACAGTATTTAACAAAAATACGTGTTTTGTGATACTACAAGGAGTTTGACCTTGTTATGCAGGCAGTTATAGATTGTAGGAGACATGAAAAAGGTTTGTTGTGTCAGTCATCTCTTTACACAGTATAGACACATAAAAATGTCAGCAGTGTTTTTCAAAGTGCTTCTCTGTGTTCTACAGTCCTTAGAAAAGTCAAACACATCAGACCTTCTAACCTCCTGATTTACAAGCTCGTAATGTTGACCTGAAGGAGAGAGCTTGGTGCGCTGCAAAAAATAAAAATAAAAATAAATAAATAAATATATATACACATATTTGCTGTGTTTTCCAATACATAATAAAATGAAAAGCTTGAAGTATAAGTTGATTTATATAAGAATTAGGTTAAAATAATCTCACAGTGGGAATTTTTTTTTTTTTTAACTTGTTTTGGCAAAATTAAACATTTAGGTCTCAATAATATATATTTCTTGCTACGTTTGAGATTTGAGATTTCAGAAAGCTTCAGTGGAGGCTGCCAAGGATGTCGGCATACAATAAACATCAAGGATTGAGTGAAAGAGGCAAAAGTGGCGTTTTATCAATTTTGAATGAGAGCAAAAACAAACCTTCAGATATTCAGATAAAATCCACTCAAGTTTTTCACATTTTTAGGTTTTTCATGAGCAAATGTATCAGATCTGTATATGTAAACTTGAGTCTATGAGGCCATTTTATATTTTAATAGTTATTATAAACGTATTTTTTCTATCAATAGAAAGAGCTCATCGAGATGCTTTCACAGTAAAGTTCAGCATCACTTCTTCCACAGTGTGATTTTAGTTTGATTGTTTTTAGGTGTTAAACCATGAGTAATTCATTACAATATTTCACAGCTCAGACTGGAGAATCACAGAAAATAAGTTCCACATCAGGTGTCACATTTTCTGTTTTCACATGTACGTAGTGTTTTCTTCACCTTCCTCTCATTGACATTTTGTTGAACTGCTGAACTTCACTGCAGCATCGAGGATGGCTTGTCGCAGTCTACAGGGATCTGCTTGTGCTGCCCCTTTGTGCTAACCAACTCAGTGATGCATGATGTGTTCAGTGTGTTCCGTGCTTTCTTGGGCCTTTATTTGGCAGAGGCACACTCAGAGTACACATGGTTTGGATTCATGTCTCATCAGAGAGACATTTGAGCAACCATGATGCAGGGTCACTTGTGGATGTTTGGACTGATCAGAGGGGCAACTTTGGTGACTCAAACATCCCTCTACTGTGGCATCTATCTAACAAAGATGGTTTCTCTGTCTGTCTGTAGAATCAATATCTCTACAATCCGGCACTATATGAAGTTGAAATTCGGCAGGTTCAAGGACATGCAATGTCGTATGTGAAGTTGTCTGGATAAGTGGTTCTTGAATTGAGTGTGCCGGTAAAAAGGATACGTATCCTGCCATGCAGCAGGATATGCTCCAGGCGCAGCAGCATATGCTCCGGTCCGGTGCCATGGTCTCAACCCGACCCCCTACATCAAACAAAGTTAGCTCACGAGGATGTGCAGAACAAAATTATGGCAGGCTGTGGTGCACACCAAAAAGTCTGGCCCATTCCAAACATACACGTTTTCAACGGGCACTGCACTAGTTAAGATAAAAATGAATCATGGAAGTGTTCCATGGAGTATACCATTTTAGGGGTAAAAATGTTAAAAAAAAAAAAAAAAAAAAAAAAAAAANTTTTTTTTTTTTTTTTAGAACTTCCCCAAAGACCCTAACAGAGTTTTTCACAAAATGACTTTAACAGTGACCAGCAGTGTCTCACACTGGTATGGCTCTTAAAAAGGAGCTGAGAAATTCAAATCATCCAACAACAAACGTAACTGCCCGTAATTACGAAGCAGGGATCATCTCTGCACTACAGGCTGGCTGATACTGATTTGTGTTTGCTCTGATTTCTGCCAACATTGGGACAGAGTTTGGCATTTTTCCCAAGAACCTCTTAGGCACCTGCAGCTGCAACTCACAACTCATCTGGATGGGTGCAGAGTGCAGGGTGCACTATAACTCTAATACATACGTATATGTGTGTTTGTGTGAATTTGGCTCAAGTGAATAAGACCTTTCATGCATGATTATTATATGCTGGTGTGTGCATGACTTTCTTTGGTAAAGTTTCTCTAATTGAGTTCACTGATCATAAATCTTCAAGTTTTGCCCAGCACAGCCTGTAACTGCGACACAAATCACTGCCTCTGTCAGTAAGGAGGCACCTGGAAATTATGGGCTGCCAGCTTCCATTAGAGGCATAGTCAGGACAGAATGACATTAAGGTGACCACAGTATGGAGAGCATCTCTCCAAATGCTGAAAAACTCTAAATCCCAAGTCTTTTTTAAAACATTTGTATACATTTTTTAAAACATTTGTATACTGCCAAGTTTGCAGATGAAAAACAGTAGCCAGTGAAGTTTCCCTTTATTTCTCAGAGAGAAATATTGCACTTTTTACTCCACTACATTTATCTGACATCAGTAGTTACTCAAATTTTGCATCTAATATACTATATATGACAAATATACTAAAATATTGCATCTTCTTTTCTTTTCTTCTTTAATGCAGCCTCAAGGGGAATGCAGCCTCAAGGGGGCACAAGCCAGTGTCCTCCTTGTGCCAGTCCCAAGCCCGAATAAATGC
>VXCM01005118.1:0-37551 GCA_014773175.1 Lucifuga dentata
TGCTGTCTGGCTACACTCTCACCTACCACTACTTTGCAGTCACTGATCTCCTTCAGATTACATCATTTATACAAGATGTAGTCCACCTGTGTGCTGCTACCTCCGCTCTTATAAGTCACCCTGTGTTCCTGCTTCTTCTGGAAGAAAGTATTCGTTACAGCCATTTCCATCCTTTTTGCAAAATCTACCACCATCTGTCCTTCTGCGTTCCTATCCTGGATGCCAAACTTGCCCATCACTTCCTCATCACCTCTGTTGCCTGCACCAACATGTCCATTGAAATCTGCACCAATCACCACTCTCTCGCCTCTCGGGATGCTCTGCATCACTTCATCTAACTCACTCCAGAATTTCTCCTTCTCTTCTAACTCACATCCTACCTGTGGGGCATAACCACTAACAACATTGAACATCACACCTTCAATTTCTAACTTCAGGCTCATCACTCTGTCTGACACTCTCTTCACCTCCAGTACATTCCTAACAAACTCCTCCTTCAAGATAACTCCTACTCCATTTCTCTTTCCATCTACACCATGATAAAACAGCTTGAACCCTGCTCCTAAGCTTCTAGCCTTGCTGCCGTTCCACCTATGTTACTGACAAAAAATTCTATTTTAATTTTCCTGTTATTTTGCCAAATGCCCTAGTCTTTCAAAATCAAATGTTCAGGTGATACACCCACCTTAAAAGTCAATGTTTCACCTTCTAACACATACGTCTGAATATAGAAAGAACAATCGTTTCTAATTTATCTGTATCCTTCTTCTCCTGGGACTATATTCCCTGGTGGAGACATGCATTGTCTTTTGTGCAGCTCCATGTTGGATCAGTTAAATAAAACTACTTAGACAAAACATTTAATAGACATAGTGCTCACCCTTTTCAAGTTTATACAAGGTGATTTTAATAGTGTACTGGATATTTGTTTTACTATCATAATTTTGTTTAAAGGGATATATTTTAATCAATCTGCAAAATAATTCACTTGTACTTTCCCTTGCTGCAGCATCGCTGTGCACACTGAATGAAAACAGGCTGACTCTAGGGCTGTCCCTGTGATACACCCCCACCTCTGCCCTGAAATGAAGCTTTCAGCTTCTTCAGCTCAGGACTTATTAGTTTGTCTTACTTGATGCATTTCTAGAGACATGTTTTTGTTTTGTTTTTCAACTGTGACAATATTCAACACAACTCCCTGCTGTATTACACTATAAAAAATATGGAAAAACTAACACAAAGCATAGCATGTCTCCTGTAAATGTGGTTTATATCATTGAATTGCAGGGAAAGTGCTGAAAGAACTGTTGTGCAAAAATTTTAAAAATATAGAAAGGGATTTGACCAACACTGATTAGGTTTGTCTTCAATGAAAAGAAAAAAAAAAAAAAGGCNAAAAAAAAAAAAAAGGCTTCTGTGCCTCACATAAATCAGAATCCAGATTTAGGAAGATTAGTAAGAGACAGCAGTGCTGAAATGGAAAATGGTGAAATTACCATGTTATTGTCTTTTAAAGAGGAGAATTAGGATTAGGATTAAAATTGAGGATTAGAATAAGGATTAGGATTAGTGTAAAGGTTAAAATGTGTGTAGCACTACAGTTGGAGGGTTAGGGAATGAAGATACAATGCTCAGTCCTCACAAGGAAAACTGGTGTGTGTGCATGTGTGTGTGCGCGCGTGTGTATATATAAAGCACTTGCCCTCACAAGTGCTAGGGCAACTCCAGTGAGTCATAGTGCCATGTATACTTCTCTCATCCAACATTTACAAGCCTTCTGCTCTTTCTTCTCTCTCTCTCTCTCTCTCTCTCTTTCTCTCTCTCTCTCTCTCTCCCTCTCCCTCTCCCTCCTGCCAACATATTACCTACGCTCCACTGCTTTTCTCTCTTCTTCCCCTCTTCTCTATCTCCTGTTTGTCTTCGCTCACCACCAAATTCTCTGTTCTTGTGTTTGCTTTATCTTCCTTTGCCTTTTTTTAGCTCTTATGCTTTTTCATCATGTTCTCTTCCATTTCTCTCATCTTTCTCAAGTTCTTTCTTTCATCTCCACTCACATTACCTTTCTTTTCTGCTCCTTTCTTTGTTTCCATTCTTTCACTCCTCTCCCTCCATCCCAGCAGCTTCTCTTTTCCTCTTTTTTCTCTTATCTCCTCCTGTTCCTCTCCCTCTTCACAATTCTTTTTCATCTTCCATATTGTATCTGTTCCTTAATCTTTCTTCAAACATCCCTATTTTACTTTCTTTAAAATTTATCCTTTAATTATTCGTCTCTTTTTGTCTTTTTTTCATTCTCATCATCTCTGCACACTCCTCTTAAAAAAAAAAAAAAAAAANTTTTTTTTTTTTTTTTTTTTTTTTTTTTTGATTTTCCTCATATAACATTGTGGATAATTTTTTCCCCATTTCCCACCTTTTATAATAATGAATTTTGCTCAATCCTCCTCCGTTATAAACATTTCTTTTCCAGGTTTACTCTTAATTCATGGCATATTATTTTAGATTAATAGTTTTACAATTAGCATGTTTAAGGACTTTGAAAGAAATACAATCTGACCTCATGGACCAAATTATTAACATGCTCATTAACACATTAACACCCGTGCAATACTGTGTAATTTAATCCACTATGAAAGTTCAGGGGCATTTAATAGCATGTTTGACGTAAAATTACTTTAAACTTTAATGCAATCCATGCAAAAAAAAAAAAAAAAAAAAAAAAGAAAAAAGAAAAAAGAATAGTTTGTAACTGTTACATGGTTGTTGCAATGGATTGCATTACATTGCACAGATGTTCAAATTATTATGTCCACTCCTCTATGTTTCCCTATTAGTGTGCAGCACTCAGAAAACTGAGTTTTCCAGTTTATTGTGCAGCAAACAGACAGTTAAGAAGAAATATCTTTAATTTCTCCCTTGGCCAAATCGTGCTGTCAGCCTGCTGTTGTTTGTGTTTGAGAAACAAAATCTCTCCAAAGAAAAATAAAATGATGCTTGATTATTACTTATGCTTGTTTAAAGGAGTGTATGTCAAATACAATGAGTAAATATAAGCAGAGTCACTCGTGTTGACATGATGCAAATGCCTCACTGCTTGCTGTCAGGTGTCCAAATCTGCTGAGAAACCTGAAATGAAGTTTGTTGTTTGGGTTTGTTATTATTTGCAGTTATGAGTTGGAAACTACTTTTATTATTTGAGGTCATTAACTTTTTTTGGCAGATTGTCCTGCTTTGTCCATTTTTTTTTTTTGTCCATTTGTTTTATTATATTTTATTATTTCCACCAAGGAGGGTATGTGATCACCGCCAGTTTGTTAGCAAGATATCTCACAAAGTTAAGATTGGATTTGGATGAAATTTGGGGGACAAATATATAATGTCAAGAGAAGGACATTCAATTCAATTTTGAAGGTCTGGGTCATAAGAAGAAGAAGCAGAAGAAGAACAAGAACAACAACAACAACAACAACAACAACAACCAGGAAAAATCCTTAGCCCATAAAATCATTGGCGGAGCTATGCAGTTTCAGAGTGCTTTATTTTATATTATCTTATCTCTTATTGTAGACTAAGGAGCTTGTATTTATTTTCATTAAAAAAAAAAAAAAAAAAAAAAAAAAAAAACATTACAAACACAGTATATAGCTTTTTTTTCCCCTTAAATATCCCATAATAATTGTACTATTTTAAGTTAAACTAAATAGCTTTAAAAACTAAATGGTTAACATTTAATCAGGTGTGGTACTTTGGAAATGCTTTTGGATTTCATAAAAAGATTTGAGCTTAAAGGTGCAAGATATTGCATATCTTAAATTCTGGTGATTTTTATTCTATCTGATGGAGAATAAAATCGAAGAGGCAGAATTTGTCTTTAGGCAGATCTTGTTTATTGATGCATCAGGCCTAAAGAGAGCACAGCCACAGCATGCGATGTGAAAGAATCTCTAAGATTTGTGTATGTGTGTGTGTGTGATACTTATGGATGAGTGAGAACAGTGTGTGTGTGTGTGTGCCTGGGAGAAAAGCGTGAATGAAGGATGAGCAGACTGTGAATGTGTCAACATAAGATATGGTGGCACCAGTTTGGAGAAGCGATAAAATAGAAGTCTGTGCAAATCAGGACAAACAGGTTTGAGTAAAAGGGCACAAAGCAATAATTTTCCATGTCGATCAGATTAAAATATTATGTAAAGATTACATGTTGTTGAGTCAGGTTGAATAGGTTGAGTAAATTCTCTGAAATGATGATGCAAAGCTAAAATGGAACTTTTTACAAGATCGTGAAAACTTGAAATTCTGGAGACACAAGGTTTTTACCCGACAGCAGTCATATATAATTGCTGGATGTAAATTGTGAATCTAGAAAGTAACTAGTAACTATGAGATAAATGTATTGGATTAAATTGTACAATATTCCTGTTTGAAATGCAATGCAGGGAAAAGCAGAAAGTCTCCAAAACAGAAATGCTCGAGTAACATAACAGTACCTATAACTGGTACTTAATGTACTGAGTTACTACCTGCCTCTTCCAAGAATACCTGTTGATGAACTGTTTGTTGTTTGTGTTGCTGTTGAGAGTGTGTGCTGGCTGTGTTGGTCATCTGAGGACAACTTCTCCCCAGAGAGACGGAAAATTAACTTGCACTCAGCTGGGTTTCATGTGTAGGTGGAGGGAACTATAATGGCAGCATAGTTACACTAACCTGCCTTTGTTGCTATGTTGCGTTATGAACGAATGAGGTGACTGGAAAGAGAAACTGGCATCTCTGCCTGTTTTAATATGGATTTCTGCCTGTAAGTTTCCGTAACTCCAGCGCAACAAAAAGCCTTTTTTTTTGTTTTTTGTTTTTTTCTTCAATTCTGAGGGACTGACAAGACCTGACATTTACAACTGACACTGTTGCAGCTGAGCTGGAAACACATCTGGACATGAGGTCATTGTGCATGTCCAGCTGGTCATTTATGGAAAAACAACAACAACAAAAATGAGATGAAAAGTCTTGAACTCACACTTGCATCCCTGTGAAGCTGTAATGCTCATTACACCAGAAAAACATATTTGAAATGATAAAAACACAACTTTTTAAAAAATTAAATCCTCATGACTACTGTTTTAAAACTGTGAAGGTTGTTAAATCAAATTCCTGTGGGGAGCTTGATTTTGTTTAACAAATTTTGTGGCAGTCCACTACTGATTATTGTGAGATATCTTTTCTAAATAGCTAACAATATGACCAACCCAGGAAAACATCCAAAAACCTAAAATTTAAGGACCATAATTATCCACCACAGCAAATCCATTGACTACTTTAACATCTGTCTTACAAATGATGCCAGGGGAAACATCAGGACAACCTCAAAGTGATTAAAAATCATCCTCTGGGGATCATGAATGTCTACCAAATCTCATGAAACTTCATCCAGTAATTGGTAAGAAATTCCACTCTGGAATAATGAACAGAAAAGATGGAAGCAATAATCTGTACATTCTGTTTTGGGTTTCTCAATCTGTGGTTATCTGCATGAGCAGCAGCATTGTTTGTTGTCTAATGTTATCGAAAGTGTCAGGTGCCATGGTGGCGACTCCCGATTCAAAAAAATTTTATTAAGAGAGCGAGCGGGAAGTTAAGGCAGGGTGGTGTTTTCAAATAGCTCACAAATGTGTCCCAGATATACAGATTGCATTTTCACCTGGATAGTTGTGACTGAGATCTGATCACATGAGCCAGACCACATCCATATCTGGTTGGCAAGTTATATTTTGATTGCAATGCATTCTGTGCTCATTTACATGCATTAACACACTTTTTTCCCCTTATTTGGATAATATATCTTGATACAGCTCAGGTTCAGTATAGATCAGAATTGAAAATTCTCAGGGATCTTTAATTTAACTTTACTAATATGCTGTCAGAGGTTACAACACTATCTGGGGAAGTTTTATTTGAAAGAATTCACGAGTATTTTCTCTACCTCACTGATGATGAGCAAAAATGTATTTTTTCAAGGTTCTTTTTTCATTCTCTCACTGACAAAATTTAAAGTAACATCAGTGAATGAAAAGTACTCACTTTGCAATCAAATTAATAGTAATCAACAATTTCTTAAAGCAAATATTCCCTTTGCTTTTATAGAGTTCAGATCTCGTCTTTCATCAGAAAAAAAATACTTTGTGACCCTTTAGTCGACCTGTACTGATGATGGTGATGATGATGATGATGATGATGCAGCGTAATGTGAAAAATATAGCAGTATGGGAAAAGTTGATGAAGAAAAGTTGTCAGACCTTGGAGGATTTTGAGCGACACTGTCGATATGTAATTAAAGTTGGACACTGAAGGCCATGGTCAGAGAGGTTTGCTGCAGTGTTTGAGAGCTTTCAGATAACTTTCCTTTCTTCAAACTTTATTCTGATGCTCAGTGTAAAATACTTTGGAGGCAGCTTTAGGTTAATCTTCACTCTTTGCTGCAGAATCATAATGTTTTGCTTGAAATTTTAACTGGAAGATGAATACCGACATTTTTTTTTTTTTTTTTTTTGTTTTTTTTTGTTTTTTTTTTAATGGGTGATTGAATCAAAGGTTTTTTGGGTAGACTGCCCCCATCAAAAGTGAATTCTAAGGAAATCAATTTGTAAAATGACTCCAGCCAGCTTTCACCACAGCCTTTTTGTCTTCAGTGCTACATGACAGACGAAGCATGAAATGTGGACGAGGCTACAGTCAAGGACAGTTCAAGTGCAATTTTTAGGTGAATTGTGGAAATGAATAAGACTTGCACCTTCCTTTGATCTCATCTTTCCTGTCTCTGCCCTTTTCTCTTCATCAGCTTGTAGGTGGACAGACAGGCAGACAGACAAAAACATGGGCAGAGAAAGAGAAAAAAATCCTCTACATTTTGAGTCTTAAAAAAAAATAATCACCAACATATTCTTGCCAACAAACAAGAAAATCCAACAGTTTGTTTGGAGTTACTGGGGTAAGATCAGTGCAGTTATATGGAAATGATCATTGAGGGTGAACACAAATATTTGCTAGCTCCTCTTGTTCTTGTTAAAGCTGCAGTTTTAAAACTCATTACCAACGGATTCAAGACCTAGAATGATTATACCTAATTGAAAACTGTTGCCTTCGAAAATCCAGTCATCAATCCATCAATTCTTTACATCAATTTTTTTTTTTTTTTTTTTTTTTTTCCCATTGCTGGTCTAGGTTGCAGAGGCAACGAGATAAGCAACACACCCCAGATGGATGTCCCTGTCCATGTACTTCTGTTTATTCTGGCAAATGCTGCAGTGTTCCAAACCCGGATATGATATATAATACTTCCAGTATATTCTGGGTCTGTCCCTTTCAATTTGACCGGAGCAGTGGTTTTACTCAAAACTCACTCCTTATATCTAAGCACCTTATCCTGTCCCTCCTACTGAGTGCTGACCCCCCCAATGAGAAAACTCATTTCAGCCTCTTGTGTTACATGATTGTCTTTCATTGTATGTATTTGATCTGGTTCAAGATCCATATTCAAAATTTATAAACATTTTCAATTATCCATCTCCCATACCCACTTATCATAATTAGGGTAACAGGGGCTGCAGTCTATCCTAGCAGTCATGGGGCAAATGGACAGGTCGCTGGTCTATCCCGGGGCCATTTTCTATTATTAACATTGTAAATTTAGGGGATTTCATAGACTTGGTGGAGATAAATGGAGTTCATTTAGTCTGTAGGTCTGTTCCAGCTTATTATAATTTATACTATTTATGGTCTGGATGACCATGTCTAGCTCACTGTTTTCTGCAACACAAAAAGGTAACCTGAGCTTTTCACCCATATGTCCGTGACTTTCATGGCCTTTTAAACCACTTCAGCCCTATTGTTAAGTGCCACATCAAACATGCCTGCGTGTATTTGGAATGGACAGTGGGACTGGTTGATGAGAGCTATGAAAATGGAAAACAGGCAGAGAAGGACTTAAAGGGCAAAAATGAGAAGAGACTAAAGGAGGGAAAGTGAGAAGCGAGGACTAAACGTCTAACCTGAGAGGGCAACCGAGAGGAAACAATTTGTCATGCTGTCCTTCTCTTTGTCCTCTGCCATTCTTCTCATTCTCTGTTTTCCTTCACTCAACTGTCTGTCATTTTGTTGTCTTCTTCACTTGGAAAGCTCCATGGAATCAGGAAAACATTCAACATCCAAAACACACAATAGGGTTTACCCATGTAACGCTCAGTGCTTATAATCCATCATCAAGTTAGGCTATTACCATTGTGGTACTCATATCTTTTACTTAAAGGACCATACTGTCATTTTGCATGTTTGAAACCAATTTATCCAAATTTCATACACCTAAGGTTACTGACAATTATTTCCCAAAGGATACTACTGGACCGGTGAATTAAAAATGTTTTTCCTACCTTCCAGACTGCCATTGGTTTCAGTTCATTCTGGTACGCTATTAAAATCAACTTGTTAGTACTTGAAATGTTCTTGGGATAGGTAATCCATCATCACAAATAACACATGTATTCAGGTTTTTTTTTTTTTTTTTNTTTTTTTTTTTTTTTTGTTTTGTTTTTTTTTTTTAAGTTTCGTACTTTTAGCTTTTAAGTGCAATAAAAAGCAGAGTGAATGTACTGTATGTCTTCACCAGGAAATATAGTCCCAAAAGAAGAGCTGTGTTTATAGAAAAAAATAAACAACCGTGACTTCATAAGGAACTATTAGCAGGTGAAACATCAATTTTTTAGGGGGTGTTTCACTTGAATATTTGATTTTGAAAGATTAAGAGATTTTGCAAAATATCAGAAAGCTGAAATTTGGTTTTATCCTTTGGGAAATGGTAACGTAATGTGTATGAAAAGTGAATATATTAGGCTCAAACATGCAAAATGGCCAGTATGGTCCTTTAAGTCATACCAATTTGAAGTGATTAAAAAAAAAAAAAGTGAAACATTGCATTCATAATTTTGATTATTCAACTATTAGTCATAAATGTACATTAAGACATCCAGTGAAGAACAGATAAAGTTAACGAAGGAAAGGAAAATGGGAAATAAGAAAGAAAGAAAGAAATAAAGAGTTGTGTCAAGGTTGAGTAACTTCTCTGAAATTTTATAGATCATGTCTAAAAGTAATTGTTACTGAGTTGAAACAAGGTTAAAAAGACATCAGGACATAAAAGATTCAACAGCAACTGGACAACAGCCATATTTACCTCATATTAAATGTAAAATATGTAGCTATGTTTTGCATTTATTGTGCATCTGTTTGTAACTGTTATGATGCTTGAAGTTTTTACAGCAAGTATTTTGACAAAGCAATCTTCATCAGTGTACTGACTGATACAGACCATGGGCTAAATCATGTGCATGCCTCCGCTCCCGTGACAGCTGTGATTTCAGAAATCTACAGCCAGTTTCCATTTCAGAAATTTAACTAAGAGATAGCAAAGTGTTCTTCCAAACTCTTCATTTTATTGCTTGTTTTCTGAGATTTAATGGAACTTTTCCACATTTTTTCCAGCCCTAAGTAGCTTTTTCCCATTTCCTTTTTGTATTACATTGTGGAATTATGGTGTCCATCAAAAGCAGCACGCTAACGTTCAATCCCAATCGAGGCCTCTGCAGCCTATCCATTCATCCATCCATTTGAGTGTTCTCATAAAGCATCCCTAACATTATGAGCCTTCCCAAACCAGCGAGGGATGAGTGGAAGTGGACAATAAAACCCTCAAACACAAGTCTGTACATATGCTGACTTCTCACACTACCCTAGCCAGAAAGGCTGTGTTGGAGAATGGAGGAGACATCATACAAATTTAAGTCCCATCTTGATACTTCATCAAATATAAACGAAAAACTGCATTTATCCCTGAATTCACTTTACTTGTACTATAGCAACACAGGTACAATTAAACAAGCACCACAGCTGGCAGCTATCTTAGAGGGCACACTGTTTTAAAGTGGGGACTGTAAAGTGGGACTTGGAGGGAGGGTGGGGGGTGNACTGCAACGTAGGAGGGAGGGAGGGAGAAATTTGTAAAAATAAACAAAATTATAATTTTGTACAGCTCGCTCATTAGCTACCTCATAATCTCTGAATGATGGACATGTTTCTGAAAAGGAGTATGCCTGATGAAGATACAGAGGATGATAATGGCCTATTGGCAAGAAAAACAGACCAGAGTGAAACACCGCAAGTATGAGTCTGCCTACATCAAGTCTGGTTTTATCGTAACAAAGAGGAAAGACGGACATGCTATCCCAAAGTGTGTTCTCTGTCTCGAGACCCTTTCCAATCGATGTTTAAAACCTTCTAAACTTTTAAGACACAACAAAAACAGCCAGGTGAGACAGAAAAATTGGCTGAACTTTTAAAACGTGAGGAAGAAATGCTGATCAGACAGATGATTTTTTTTTTTTTTTAACATTGTGGTTAATGTTATTCAAATGTATATTGAATATTGAATGAATATTTAATACTGAAATGAATACTGAGTGAATAAATCCGATTGAAAGTATGCTGCATGTATGAATAACTAATCAGATTTTACTATTCCTTGAATAGTATTTGGCTGGGTAATATGTTTCGTAGGTGGTGGTGGNGCTGGGGAATGCAACAGTTTAGGGGTTCTTGACATGATAAAGTTTGGGGACCCCTGATATAAGGCATCTATCAGTATTAATGGAGACAGACGTTTCTATAGGCATTTCTAGATATTTATGGTGGAAGGAGAGTGAGGAGAGTTACCCTCCACAGTTGCGAGTGTGACTTTGTGTGCAGTGACATCTCGTAGTGAAGGAGTCATAGTTGAGATTGTTTGGCAATGGGAAACTCAGCAGAGCAAAGGTCAAGTCTTCATATGTTGAAAAACAATCAGTAAATCCTGAGAATCCTGAGAAATCGGTTTCAACCAATCAATGTAGTATGTCTGGCTACTGTTTACCTGAAATTTTGCAAAATCCCTGAAATTTTTTTGGCAAAATAAAATGGAAGAAATGTTTGCATTTTTTCTTTAAGCACCACCAGTCTCTATACAAATTAAACCAGTTCAGGAGCAAAGATTCGAGCCAAAAGGTCAAACAAAACCAATCATCAACCTCTGAGGCCATTCCAGGTACATTATTGGCTGTGGGACTTTATTTCCCCTGAGGTTATCTCAGGCACAGCTTTCTCCAAGGATGTGCATCTCCACTGAACAATTAAATTTTTCCACAGCTGTGCAATTTTTACATATTACAGGATATTCTTTGAAAACGATACAAAAATTCCCTTTTACTAGAACAGTTGCAGCAAATTCAGTTATTTTTGGTCGCAACAGTCACAAAAAAACCTGCGATCCTGTCTGGACTTAACAATGCAAAAATGCATTCATTCATCGTGCAGTTTTACTTGGGCATGGTTAAGAATTACTGGGATACCTGCTTCAGGAAATGAAATGTCCCCTCTATGACATCCATGCTCCTACCTGTGAAAAGCAAAGAGAGGAATAGAGAACAAACTGAACAAAAGTTAAACCAGAGAGAATAACACACTCAGTAGAATGACAATTAAGATACACATTGCAGAAGAAATGAAAAAGAATTCAATAGCATGATAAATTGCAGAGAACAAGAAACTGGATAGAAGGTAAAACTAGAAAGAACATAAAAATGGACAAGACACAAACTGGAGAGAATGTCAAAAATGAGAGACAAACTAAGAAAATGACACTTGGAGAGAGAAAGACAAACAGAGAATGAGAATTTGGAGAGAACTACAACCTGAACTGAATGAGAAAATGGAAAGAACAACAAAATAAGAGACAAACCAAGAAAACAGCAAGGTGAACTGAGGGAAACTGAACAAACTGGAGGGAACGACAATGGACAGAGTGACACTGGAGAGAAAGACACACTGGACTACTGTATAGAGACATTTACAGAACAGTCAAATGAGAGAAAGAAAAGATCTGTCCTAAAAGAGCAGTCAGTGCTGCATGCATGTCTTGTCTTTATAGTGTATCATTATATCACTTAACACACAATCAGTGTCAGTGGATAATGCTCATAATGCACCAAAGATCGTCTGTCTTAAATCAGATTTGGGCAGAACTTGTATCGTCAGTCAGCACTGTGTGGATTTGTGGTCGTGCGGTTCGGTTCAGGCATCAGCGCTCCTTTGAAAGTGGTTTTAATATGAAGCCCTCCCTGTAGCGCTCGGCTTCTCTCTGCGCGATGTTTGAACAGCGTGCCGCAGAAATCCACTGTGGCTAGAAGAGAGAGAGAGAGAGAAAGAAGGAGAGTTATTAGGAGTGTGTTTGTCCAAAGATATGTCGACACACACTGTGATGAGCTAAGTAAAGTCCACAGTGTGAGACAGCCAATAACCAGAGAAAGACCAAATATTTAGCTGTGAATACCATCTTGGAAACTGGGTGGAGAGATTAACAGAGCAGCCGCTGATGACTTAAACAAAATGTGACAAGAGAATATTTGACATGTCATCTGGGATCTAATATCATATGGATTATTATTATGATCATCCACCACCACACCAGTGGTTTTACATGTTTTAGCCCATTTACTATAAATCACATATTGTTCATGTCCAAATGATGAACTTGATGTGGACTGTCCATGTTGTGGGTGCTCACGGATGTCCTCCCACTCTTGTGGAGACTACACATGGTCTAAACACAGTTTTAGTGTGTGTGTGTGTGTGTGTGAGAGAGAGAGAGAGAAAGAGAAATTATCTGTATTGGTTTGATTCCTAGTAGTTGCGAAAGAGGTTTTGTATTGTCTAAATTGGCACTTTTTAATTTTTTTTTTTTTGACTGTATGCTTACAACAACATACCAGAATGATAAAAACAAATATTCATTTTTGTGTAAATATATTTGTGTGTGCTGTGTGTGTGTGTGTGTGCACGTGTGATACACGCCTGCCTGCGTGCATGTATTCTGCTAGCTCAGAGCTGAGTCAGCAGATATTACAAGATGACATGGGGTTCAGTGGAATGCAGTGATAATATGCAAGCACACACACACACACACACACACACACACACACACACCTGGTCAGTTTGAGCCAACACATACACACTCATACACACAAGCCTGCATGTGTACACAGTCATCAGGAAGAGCATGTTAAAAATATCTGTTTTCTATCGATACAGATAAAAAAGAAAGAGAGAGAAAGCAAATGAGGTAAATTAGAGGAAGTTAAGTTAGATGCAGAGAGATGGAGAGCGCAGACGTTGGAGATGATATATAGAAGTGAATTTCCCTGGCTTGTTAGATGATGATAGATGAATTTCCGATTCTGTATGTGTCAACTCAGCTCCTCGTACTTGCAGCACAGCTGGGCTTCAGTAATATTTCATTTTATCCTCTTTTGGAAATCTATAATCCATAGCTCTCACTCTCTATTCCTCTTCTCCTCTGCAGTAATGCTATTTTTCCTTTTTCCATCCCTCTTTCTCTCTTCTCTAAACTCTAAATTCCATACATTTCAGTGGTGATGTAATAAAAGAGTTTTGCTGACTTTACTCTTCCGCTCCATTTGGGGACTCTGAGCAAAATCTGTATATCTCCAAAATTTAATAGCTTTAAAGAGCAGAATAAAATAGCAAAGAATTTCAGTTATTGTGAAGGCAATGGCATGTTACTTGAAAATAATAGAGCAGATAGACAGATTTGAAAATTTCAATAATGACAAATGTTTAGTTCTATTCTATAGGTTTTTATTTTTCTTTAGTGTTGACAAGTGTAGTTTGGCATTATTGTACTTCAATAATATCTAAACTTAATACACCTTTTTAATTATCAGAAGTTTACTTGTCTCTCAGTGCATTCCTCTCCCAAGGCCTTATAGCAGGGGTGGCAAACTCCCGAGACTCAGAGAGCCAAAAATAAAAATATAAAACCCAATTACTTCAAAGAGCCACAAGATGACAAGTAAAATGTGTCAATACCGTACTCCTGAAAGAAAAAAATCTGATTGGGTAACACTTAGTGCTGTGTCACATGGTTTCATGACCGTCCAGGCAGCCAATCACAGAGCTCCTCTCTACACAGAGCTACTGCTGCTGCTGCTCCACATAACTCACAGTCATTCTGTCCATACTAGCATAGTAGCATCTATTAGCTTATGTTAGCAGTTCTCAGATTCAGCTCAACATTATTCTAGGTTCACAGCTAGACAAACACACATTCATTTACTGTGGACATTCACACGTAAGCATACTGATACAAAAGGACATTTCTACTAGCTTCTTGTAGCTTCTAGCTTCTAGGTTAACTAGGCAGTTAGCTAGCAATTCTTAACTCTCTGGGTTAAGCCCCGCCCATCTGAGTACGGATACAGATAATTTAGTTGGTTGAACGGATACAGATACAGATATGGATAATGGTGTACTCGCTCATCCCTAACTGTCAGATTTCTCAAACTTTACAGAGTAATTTCCTGAATACTGTACATATCCTTTTAGTTTTTGCTACCCATTTCTCGAGTGCAGTACGCAACACAACATACACACATCTGTGAACACACATGCCTCTTTAATTTCCTGATGCCTGAAATCTTCGTGAGATTGGCCAGTTACGCGCTGCTGGAGGTAGAAACAGGATGTGGTTCTGTTACATGCAGCAGGTGTCTTTCCTTTCCACTCAGGTTAATGTGTTTATGCCAGGTGAACGCGCTCGGGTCCCATGAAATGTCACTGCAAATTCAGTTGATTTCATTACAATAAATCCTTGGGAGACAGGCAGAGACAGAGAGACGGAGGGGGAGAGAGACAAAGATGAAGACAGAAAGATACAGACTGTGGAGGACCTCTCTCTCTCTCTCTCTCTCTCTCTCTCTCTCTCTCTCTCTCTCCCTCCTTGCAAGCTTTGTACTCAAATGGGCGTTTACAGGAGAGCCAACTATGCACTTTCCCACTGGTAGATAATTAACATGCCACCTAGTTCCTGAGTTGACCAGGAGTCTCTGTCTCTCAGTCCCTGAACTATTCTCGACTTTACCCAGGTCCATGGAGCTCATATATCCTGCGGTATGATTCCTGTATAAACGAGTGGTTAAACCTGAGTAGAGGAAGATAATAATCAACACTAACTTAAAATAACATAAAGATTCCCACTATTGGTCAGAATCAGAATCATAATTGCAGTAGATAATTAAAACCAGCTTTATTTATTTTTGCAATTTTTATGATTTGGAGTTCAATAATGGGAGCTAAGCTTAGCCATTTAATTAATTTCCCTCAAAAACCTGAGAGGGACGATGCTATAAAAGCCTTTGGCTGTGTCACTGCATTCCATACTCAAGAAATTTGTAACTCTTGATCAAAATATATATATATATATATATATATCGTATCCCAAAGTTGTTATTTATACCTTTTGTCATTTTTGTTTTGCTTAATTGGATATCTGCAAGTTTAACACGCAAAAAAAAAAAAAAAAAAANAAAAAAAAAAAAAAAAAAGCCTTATAAGCCTTATAGCCTTATAACCGTTTTACTGCTTCCTAGAAATAAATCCAAATTCACCTGAAAAACATAAAATATTAAAAAAAAGACTTTATAATAATTCTTTAAGTTTATTGAAGATGGATAATGAAAATTGTGAAATTATAAATGGGCAATTTAGAAAAAAGGTCTCTGTCAAATGTTGTTCAGGGACACAAAGTTAAAATGTGTTTTATTAAGCTAATAGGATTCTTTCTACAACTCACAATGTTCCAATCTAAGGCCAACCTTTCAGCTATGCGAGGTAGATCGATAAATGCTTACATTAAATTATGTCACTCAGACATGTTGCAATTATGTATTTTTCAACATAAAGTTTTTTTTTTTTTTTTTTNTTTTTTTTTTTTTTTTCAACTTACTTCTGCCAACAATGCTGGTGTGCTGGTGGGATTTTATCCCACATTCCCAGAGGTGCTTTTCTTGGCTGTCCAAAAAATCTTAAACAGCTGATATAACATAATTGTCTGAGGCCAAATGTGGTCAAACTAAAATATTTTTTTTTTATAATATATATGGCATATATATATATTTATTTTTATTTTTTTTTTCATATTTGGTGAAAGGTAAATGTCAGCAGCAACCAAATCAGGTGAATAGTGTTGATGCTGAATTTGTTCAAAGCCATAGTCATTCAGTCAAATTTCTCGTAAGTTTACGTTAAAGAAGACAAAGGTGCTCTTAATAGTGAAACAATTTTAGTGATAATTGTTTTACAGCGATGTGAACGAGGCTGAATGATGAAAATCAGCTGTTATTCCAACATCTATGTGTACTATCTGCTCCTCAGATGCAATTTACAATAGACAGTTGATGAAAGTTTTATCGAAAACTTCTATCAAGATAACTTGTCAAATACATGCCAAGTTACCTTGAAGTTTACTGCAGCTTTTCATTACCTACAACGAATGAATCCTCATGATTTTGATGACCCCTGATCTTTCTTCTTGATGAAAACTTCTCTTTGACCAACACTTTGCTCTATTGTAATTGCAACTTATGGCTCAATTTAAATAAAATTTATTGTGGATTGTTAGTCACCCCCAGAGGAAATATCCTACTATATTTTTAACCCTTTGGCCTTTCCTTTAATGTCAAAATCAGCTGCAAAATCTACCTTGCTGCCTGTACTCCTGATGCCACGTGCATTGGTCAGCATATAGAATGGAGTACAAATGTAGCAACATGCGTCAAAAAGCTCTCAAACCTGACATTTTAAATGCGACTGCAGATTAAATGTCAGTTTTCAAACCTGCTTAGTCCTGTCTGACTAACGACATTTCACCATTAACTCACCTTTTTTCTGCCTCAATCACAGTACAATTTTAAAGGTGTGTTGTATATTTTGGGAAACTGCTGTACAGAGGTTATGAGCTTCTCCTTTATTTTTGTGTCCTTTGCATCGCACATAGAACTTTTCTCTCATTGGTTGTATTGGAAAGATCACCAGCAGATGGGTCAAAGTTGAATGTGGTTGAGAGAACCCAATGCATGCTCATCACATTCAAGGTTGTACTGCAAGGTTGGGAGTCATTGCTCAACTCCCAGTACACACTAACAATACACCCTAAGAAGAGGTGCATTGTTCATATGTTCTGACACTTAAATATTGAATGTATAGAATGTAATAAAAAATGTATTATCTAAGGGCTGCTAAAGGGGCTTTAGAATGTTAATTTCATTCAAGAAAGGACAACTGGGAAATGATTTGTATACATTGATGCAAAATGGTTCACAGAGCTTTTTTTTTTTTTTTTTTNTTTTTTTTTTTTTTTTTACATTCTACTATTTTACTGCTCTTTTGCAAAGTGCTGTCGAATTGGACTGAATGAGTCAGGGCAAAAATATTTCCATTAAAAAAAAATAGATGTAATTGTAGTGATTGTGTTCTGTGTAAATAGCAGTAATGGAATGGGGGAATGTAATGAAAATACATGAGCAGAAGTCACCCTTGAACTGTTGATTTAACTGCAAATTCAAGCCATGTTGTGTGTGTGTGTGTGTGTTCTAGTGTTTTCTGCGGGCTTTAGCACTATGTAATTGTGTCCTGAATTGCTGTTATGTACTGACCCTGGTGTTTTCTGCTGTGTCCTTTTCTGCCCTTCAGCCATGATTTGTTTCAGATGACACAAACAGAGCGGAGGAGACGTGGGGGCGTGAGGTGGGGGGTTAAGGTGGCAATTTGGCAATACCAGCAGAGCACTGAAGTGCAATCAAAAGTCTTGTCCTCTCTGCACACTGGATGTGTATGTGTGATGGTGACACTCAGAGAGAGACTCCATTATTGAGCAGCACAGTCAGGTCACCAAAGAAGCTGCCTGCCATCACCAATAGAATAGAAGAGAACAGCAACATTTAACCTCCCCACGCCGGCCCCCTGGTGGCATAGATGTCAGCCAGTAAAGTGACCAATAAATGAAAGAAACTATTTAAGGACTTAAGCAACAAATGTGAAAAATGACAAGTTTATGCCTGCTGCAGATGTTTTGTAATTAATAAAATTATCTACAACTCAAACTGCTCGAAACAGTAACCATTTAATGACATTTACATTACATTACATATACATTAAAAAAATCACGCTAACGATGCAGCGTCATACCAAATTGGCGATCATTCATAAAGCTTCCCTTATGTTGATCAGTGTCACATTAGCATTGTTGTGAGGTACTTATGTCACAGGTAAAAGCCAATGAAGATCAGCATGTTAATGAGCTGCTTCATATTTAAGATCCACGATCTAGCCTGATTCATCTGCTGTTAAAATGACATCAACACATTAAATCAGCAAAAGTAACATAAATGCTGCTTTAGAGCTCTGCACTTTAAAAGAATGACATTCAGATAACAGGTAAACATCCATCATGTGTGATCGCTTTTCACGGGGTGGGGGTGGTGGAGGGTGGTGTGTGGTATGTGGGAGAGAGAGAGAGAAAGAGANTTTTCACGGGGTGGGGGTGGTGGAGGGTGGTGTGTGGTATGTGGGAGAGAGAGAGAGAAAGAGAACCGAATGCAGCAGGTAAGGCTGGAAGAACACGCACAGTGAAACGAGAATGTGCATGAGATCATATCAAAACTCATGATTTAAAAACTGCCTGGACAGCTGAGTGGGCTAATCTATCAAATTTATTGATCACTAACACGTGTGAAGAAATACAGTTTTAAATGTTGCCCAGATTTCATTTCATCAAAATTTACCACCAGAAGGAAACGTCTTAATTTTTGTGTGACAGTGTGTTTTATGAATCGCCTCTGTGACATGTAAATAAGGAAATAACACCTCTTTCAAGGCAAATGCTAAAAGATGCCAATAGCAGACATTTATGAATGAGGGAGCGTGGTTGTGTGACAATATTTTCCGTTGTCAACACGGCAAATCATCAACTCCAATCAAGCCTAGCTGCTACTTTTAACCTGCCAAACGATGGAATGTGGAGGACCTTTATGCTATCCCTCGCAGATCTCCTCCCTATTCATGTAAATTCTCGAACCAACCAATTGGAGTCATTAGTGCAGGACAAGGACGAGAACCCTTTGAGAACCTCCCTCTCTCAAACATGGTCTCTCATGTTGTCTGGAACAGGCTTACATCTTTGCCTGTTCACTGCCAGCGTGCCCTTGGACAAAACAGTGAATCCTCCCCTGCCTCTGGCTTTTACTCTGTATACATCTATATATACCTGTGCCCGTGTATGTGTGTGCGTGTGTGTGTGTGTGTGTGTGTGTGTGTGTGTGTGTGTGTGTGTGTGTGTGTGAGCTAAGCAGGTATACCCTGACATTCTCCTCCTGTGGTTGTCATGAATAAACATCTGCTCTGACTGCAGACTTAACAGCTTGTAATATGTAATACACCCTATCACTCTCTGGGTGTGTGTGTGTGTGTATGTGTGTGCGCGCGCGCGCTAATACTCCAAATCAGAGCTGTCTGTCAGGCAGTCATGCTTCTGCATAAAAGGAGCCTGTTCAACAAGCCCAAAGCACCGTCACTGTCTGTGCTTGTGCACACACACACATGCACACACACACACACACACAAAACATTCTGTCCTTAAACAACTCACTCTTTCCCAGAAGAAGTATAAGTACTCAAATGTGTTACTTGTGTTAAGTCACTGATTTATTATTTTTTTTAGTCTGATTTAGTTTTAGGTAAGTAATATTTTTGTTGACAAAGACTAAAGAGTTTTAATTTGCATCTCAGTTGTTCAATGAAAATGTCTTTCAATTTTAATTAAAATTTAATCCACTGATTAGCCTTGTCTCTCTCTCTCTCTCTCTCTCTCTCTCTCTCCCCCAACTTTTTAATTTATATTTTATTCACCTTAGTTTGTTTCCTTGTCATCCATCAATTCATCCTGACACTGTGAAACTCACTCACAGCCATCTTGCACCGTAGAGTCTGTAACTAAGCACAAAGCCACCAAGTCTAAATCAGATGGAACATCAACAGATAATCAACTTTTAGCCCTATACCAACAAACCTATGTCAGCAGAATGTTGAATTTAAATGCTACTAAAGAATGATGTCTGGAAAACAGACGGTATAATGGAGCAGGAGAACACAGCACATGTTCATCTTAAAGGAACATACCACTATTTTTCATGTTTGAGCCTGATATATTCATTTTCATACATATAAAGTTACTGACAATCATTTCCCAAAAGATAAAACTGTATTTCAGCTTTCCTGATATTTTGCAAAGTCTCTTAATGTTTCAAAATCAAATATTCAAGCGATACNGTATTTCAGCTTTCCTGATATTTTGCAAAGTCTCTTAATGTTTCAAAATCAAATATTCAAGCGATACAGCCTTATGAAGTCATGGTCATTAAAACGTTTTGATAAATTCAAGTTTTCTTTCGGGACTATATTGGAGACATATATTCACTCCATGCTTTTTATTGCACTTAAATGCTAAAATTACGACACTACGAACAAAACCTGAATACATGTCTTGTCCGCGATGATGGATTACCTATCCCAAGAATGTTTCAAGTATCAGAAAGTTGATTTTAGATAGATACTTTATTTATCCCCATAGAGAAATTGTTGTGCAGAGTAAGAAAAACCACATGGCATTTTATCATGACATCCTAGGACATAAGTCATCATGAGGCAGTTCACATCCCAACATACTTATACATTTGTCACATGCCTTACACTAAAATACACTCAACTAAAATACACTAAAAATACACCTTACATTAAAATACACCTTTCACTGATTACACCTTACACTGAATACAACTAAAAAATATAAAAGACATAATACATAACATAAAATTATGAAGTGAAGTTGTGAAGTTGTCCAGACCAGCTGTACAATCTTAAGTGCATTACCTGTTCAGAAGCTTAATGGCTTGGGGAACAAATGAGAACTTAGACCATTTTTTTTTGTAAAAAAAAAAGGAGGACAATATCGTCACCCAGATGTAATAGTTTAAATGAAGAGGCAAGGGGGTGCCTCCTGTCACCCAGAATGTTGTATGCCTTATTCATTAGCCTGTCTCTGTAAATATCTTCCATGCTTGGTAATGTCATTCCTAACAGTTTGCTGACTGTTGTTACCATTTTCCTGACAGTCTTTTTCTGTGCTTCGGTGGCATTACCAAACCAACAGATAATGCAAAAGGTTAAAACACTTTCAATAAAAGCACAGTAAAACGTGAAGTATTTCATTGTGAACATTGAAAATTAACAGTTTCTTTAGAAAGTACATCCTTCTCTGAGTCTTTGTGCTCAAAAGGTCAGTCCATAGGTCCCATCTGAGTTCGTAATCAAGTATAATGCCAAGATACTTGTAATTTCTGACAGATTTATTGGCTCCCTGTTAATGAAAGTAGGCTTGGATGATTTCAGCTTTCTGAAGTCAATAGACGTTTCTTTTGTTTTAGTGGTGTTCAGGAGGAGATTAGATTTTTCACACCAATTCAGAAAGTAGTCAAGAACTGGCCCATGCTCCTCCTCCCCATCAAATAGAAGGCTCACTAAGGCAGTGTCATCTGCATACCTGATAAAATGTCTGTTTGAGAAAGTGCTAGTGCAGCAGTTTGTGTATACAATAAACAGCAGAGGTGATAAAACATATCCTGGGGGGAAACCTGTACAAGCTATCATTTTGTCAGAGAGTGATGTGCCTCCTCTGACCTGCTGAACTCTTCAACTAAGAAAGTCAAGAATCCATGAAGTCAGATCACCATCAAGAGAGAATTCTGACACCAGTTTATCTGCTAAAATACTGGGTTGCATAGTGTTAAAAGCAGANATCAAGAGAGAATTCTGACACCAGTTTATCTGCTAAAATACTGGGTTGCATAGTGTTAAAAGCAGAAGAAAAGTCCACAAATCAAATCTTAGCATGAGCCTTAGGTTGCTCAAGGTAGGTGAGGTGGGTGGGTGTGTAATAAGTGCAGTAGAGTCAGGATTACATCTTCCACTCCCCTAGAAGCTTCATAAGTAAATTGCAGAGGGTCTATAAGGTGCTGAGTTTGTGATGCAATGTACCTTTTCACTAGGTGCTCAAAGCACTTCGTGACCAGTGATGTCAGTGCTATTGGTCGGAAGTCATTTTGCGCTTTTAAAAGCATACCAGAATGAACTGAAACCAATGGCGATCTGGAAGGTAGGATTTTTTTATTTATTTATTTTTTTTAAATTCACCATTCCAGTAGTATGCTTTGGGAAATGATTATCAGTAATGTTACGTGTATGAAAATTTAACATATTAGACTCAATCATGCAAAATGGCTGGTATTTGTTTTTTTTTTTGTTTTTTTGTTGTTTTTTTNTAGACTCAATCATGCAAAATGGCTGGTATTTGTTTTTTTTTTTGTTTTTTTGTTGTTTTTTTTTGGTGTTTATTTGATCAATATGCAATATCATTTCATTTGTGGTTCCATATGACAGTGAGTATCAGTCTGCCTTTTTCTATTGTATAGATTTGGGAAGTAACAAAGGAAGACACCATTGATTTTACATGTTTAAGCCCAATAAATACAACCCACACACACACATTACATTACTGCCAACCATTTTTCAAAACATGTTACTGGAGTGGTACCTTTTATATTTGCTTTTCCTACCTTCCAGGCAGCCGTTGATTTCACTTCATTCCAGCACGATATTAAAATCAACTTGCAGAGACTTGAAACATCCTTGAGATGCATAATCCATCACAGTAAACCAAACACTTTTTGTGATTTTTTTTGTCAAAGTTACTTAATTCAAGTGATCTGACATGGAGCTGCATGGAAGAAAATTACGTCTCCGCCAGGTAATACATTCCCAGGAGAGGACCGTTTTTATCAAGAAATTGAAAATGACCATACCTTCTACATTTGGATGTACATGTTAGCAGGTGAAACATTGAAATTTAAGGTGGGTGCATTACCAGAATATTTGATTTTGAAAGATGATGGGATTTGGCAAAGTAACACAAAACTAAAATACAGTTTTATGTTTTGGAAAATGGCTGTCAGTAACTACTGTGTATGCATGAAGTTTTATTGGGCTCAAACATGCAAACTCACTGGTATTGTCCTTTAAAAACAGATGCTGGACATATTGGAAAAACTCATTTGCAGAAAGCTGGAAACAGCACACTTATGGCAACCTCAAAGGCATGGAATGGACATGGATGATTTTGAATGTGTGTATCTGAGTAAGTTCAACTTTCCCTGATCTGTTAACTCACACAGCTGATTTAAATTGCCAAACCTTAATATGGCTCTTAAATTTAAACGTGACCTGCTTGTGAGTAAGCAAGGTATTAGATGTAAGTGTATCATACAGTGCCTTTACTGCGTGTACGTCTTCACTGTTCTTCAGTAACAGAGTGTGTGTGGCAGCACATGAAAGTGTCGTGGCTCGACGTGTGTATGTGTGTACACGGTCTAATGTAGCAGATGTAGCTGAGGTCAAGAAACTAATAACACTAGTGTTAACACAAGTGTTTACATCAGTGTTACACGTGTGTGTGTGCGCGCGTGTGTATCTGTATATGTGTGTGTATCTGTGTGTATGTGTGTGAATGAGGTTAGTGACCACTCTGCGGGATACTACTGTGCTCCACTGCATGCATATGTTAATAGTCACTAACCTCTCAACTCAGGACAGCGAGAGATTGTATGAGTTTGTGTGTGTGTGTGTGTTTGAGAGAGTGTGTGTGCACTCAATGCATCATGATTGGGAAAACAAAAATACAGCACTGATGCAGCTTTGTGTGACCAAATAATTGAAAAGAAGGAGGCACACAGAGAGTGCATACCTCTACCAAGGATTTTATAGGCAGGGGTTATTTATTTTATTTATTTATCTTTTTTTTTATTTTTGCTGGGGTTGGGATGGGTTTGTGTGTGACTGTGTGACGATTGAAGTAACCAGGGAAGTCCAGCCCAATGTTTATTGTGGCCAGTGTGAGGAAGGTGAACTTCAAAATATTTCCAAAGTGTGTTGGAAAGAAAAAGCTATTTAATTTAATCACACTTTCCTGATGCCTAGTGAGTACTGGCTGCAGGTTCTGCAGGTAAAAGCGGGAAAACCTGGTTCTTTACCTGCAGCAGGTATCTCTTCTTTCTGTCAGGGGAATGCATTTAGGTACAGTGAACCCAATTAGCGAAATATAAGTACTTGTGTAAAAACTTACTTAAGTAAAAGTAAAACGTATTTTGTTTCAAATGTACTCTGAGTAAAAAGTACTGAGTTACATTTTATACGTTACCAAAAATTGCAAAAAATACATACATTTTAAACAATTTTAATGAAAAATATGAACACATAAGAAACACACCAGTTTGTATGGTAAGCAGATGTGGAGGATACAGTAGACAAATTTAAAGGACTATATCAGCAATATTGCATGTTTGAGCCCAATACATACAAACTGCATACATGTAAATTACTGACAACCAGTTTCCCAAAACAAAAAAAACCTATTTTAGATTTTTTTGTTATTTTTCTCAAATCCCTTAATCTTTCACAAATCAAATGTTCAGGTGATAAATCCACCTTAATNTTGTTATTTTTCTCAAATCCCTTAATCTTTCACAAATCAAATGTTCAGGTGATAAATCCACCTTAATATTCAATGTTTTGCCTTCTTACACTTGTACACATTGTAGAAGGCAAACTCGTTTTAATTTTTGGCTAAAGCCCGCTGGGACTATATTTCCTGGCGGAGAGGTACATTGTCTTCTGTGCAACTCCATGTTGGATCAGTTAATTGAAGTTACTTTGATTAAAAATAATAATAATTATATATATATAGACATCTTGCTGTGATGGATTATGTGTCTCAAGCATGTTTCATGTCTCTACAAGTTGATTTTAATAGCGAACTGGTACCACTAGCAGTAGGCAAAAAGTAGTATTACCGAAGAAGCTAATCAAGATTAACGTGTGCATTTTTTCACTAACTAGCAAAACTGCAACCCAGAAACAAGTGAAATCATATTATTTTAGACATAGATGTCAGCAAAGCGAGTGACTAGCATGAATAATTAGCAGGATAACATTAGCTAACTTACCTCTGTATGCTTGTGCAGTTTGATACCGAGTTATGATAATAC
The DNA here is from genome assembly GCA_014773175.1 of Lucifuga dentata. Classification (NCBI taxonomy): domain Eukaryota; kingdom Metazoa; phylum Chordata; class Actinopteri; order Ophidiiformes; family Bythitidae; genus Lucifuga; species Lucifuga dentata. Next base: position 25,077 of record VXCM01005118.1, read on the forward strand.
GTTAATTCCACGGTTTTCGGAAAACAAAGTTTGCTCTGTATGATGTAGCTGAGTTCTTTCTTTTTTTATGAAGCTAAACTGGTGGCTTCAATCCGTTCCTGGAATTGTCTTCTTTAAATCGGTTTTCTGGTCCTCTGACCATTCAGCGTCTCTGCGCCAAAGCGTGAGCCGCCTGCAGGCAGAGAGGAGGAACTGCAGCCACTTTGTTACTATCTGATGTTTTAGTTTTTACTCTGTAACAGATGTCATTTAAAATGTACCAACGTACAATACTTATCATTAAAATTACTTAAGTAAAAGTAAAATTACTTTTTTAAAAAGTTACTTTAAAAAGTACAATACAGAAATAAACGACTTTGGAATCATTACAGTAATGAGAGTAAATGTAATTTGTTACTTACACCCCTGATCATTTGACAAATGAACAACATGGGACATGGATAAATACATCTCAGCCCAAGGAACACAGGAAGAAAAAAAAATTTGATTCTAAAATTTTTGGATCCAAAGTTATTATCAAAATGTAACTGTTGTTATTATAGCACCACCATTCAGTCAATTAATGTTTCTATCTTTGTATAAGTAGTGTCTACACATGTCCACCAAATGAATTAGTCTGATAAAATAGTCTGATTCATTCATGAGATATAAGATGTTTTGTATACTGAGTCACACCCACTGAGCTTTGGCGGCCAATTGTAGCAAAACGGTAAATAATATCAAAAAACAGTGATAACAGACATCCTACATGGTTTTTTTTTTTTTTNTTTTTTTTTTTTTTGTTTTTTTGTTTTGTTTTTTTTTTGGTAATGATTGAGCTAAAATCGTAGGGGGAGATACCAAAAAACCTTTGGAAAGAAAATCTAAATCGAGTCAGGCGGAAATGGGCATGGCATATATGGTTGGATGCATCAAGGCCCAAGGAATCCAAGAAAAAAACAACAGATTCTTTGACTTACTGTTCAAAAGTTCTATGCTGAAATGTAAAAATTGTTATTACAGCACCACCATATCTATCTGTCCCCCAAATCCATCCATAACTTTTTCAAGATATCCTACTAACAATTGCTAGTGATCACTTATCTTTTTGACAGAGGTCATAACACACAACTACAGTCAGAATGCATCAGGTGTGATCATGGTCAAAATATCACCGACTGATAAAACTGCTACCAATTTTTTTTTTTTTTTTTTTTNTTTTTTTTTTTTTTTTTTTACAAATTTTTTTCAAACTTAAGCTGGTTTGAATGGTGATATGAAGCTGAAACTGGTAGCTTAACCTGAGTTTATCTGTGCCTCAAGTGATGCCACTACACATTCTTATGAGAATGAAATCATATCCATAAATCATATGGACTTAATGATTTCATTGAGTCCAAAAGTCTGAGACCACATTGAAAATCTGAAGTGAAGTGATGTTTTCCATGTAAATCTGGAAATAATCAGAAAGTCTGACATCACAAGAAGCTCTTTGGAACATTATCAAATCATGCTGGGATAACTTGGCTCATCAGGTTTTTCACAAACCTGTGTAGTCCATGCCAGCTGGAGTGATGCTGTCATTAAAGCAAAAGGGGGTATACCAAATACTAAGATATTCTGGAATTTGTCTCATTTTTCAAAGATTCAACTTTTTACTCAAATTGTTAAGATGATATGATCATTTTTAATGAAAAATATTGTATTAAATTCAAAAAGAATGCAAAATAGAAGCATTTTCACAGTGGTCTCAGATTTTTGGACCCCACTGTACTGTGTATATATCTTCAGAGGTTGCATATGTGATTGGAAAGCTGCTGCCAGCAGTCTCTCATTGTCAATCAGTTGTATGTTGTGAGAGGTGCTGACAGGCTGCAGGGAGGAAACGAGTTTCCAGTGTGTCAGGGTACAGTTCACGATCTGTAAATGAATAAGGACAAAACAGAACTGGTGAGCCAGAGAAGAAAAAAAAAAATCAGTCTAAGTCATTTATGTCATGTTAGTCAATAGAGTTTCCCTGGCTTTCATACAGAATGTGAATATTCCTTTTCCAGTGAAACAATGTTAAAGGCTGTTCCATTATTTTCTGAAAACCGCAGCCATGCAGTATTTGGTGCCATGCAGGGACAATGTCATAATTTCTGTGATATGAACACACTCGGAAAGCTCATCCATCTACTGCAGAGGTTGTGGAACAAGTGATTAGATTTTGGTGTGAATTCAGATATTTTAATGATTTTTGACATTGTGAGGTTTTTTTTTTTTTTTTTNTTTTTTTTTTTTTTTTTATGTTTTGCTATGTTTTCACAAACTATTGCACTTAAATCATAAGAAAACTGTAAACACGTACATGAAACCAAAAAACAGAAAGTTGTAGACACAATGATAATTCTCTGTTCGTTTGGTCAACCCTTTCACATGATACAGAATCATTTTGATTCAGTGTTAACAATAAATATTGATATTTCAGGTTTAAAGGGCCACACTGGTGATTTGGCATGTTTGAGCCCATATACACGTTACGCTACTGACAACAACTTCCCAAAACATAGTGGAGCAGTAAATATTAAAATTATTTTTCCTACCTTCCAGACTGCCATTGATATCAGTTTATTCCAGCTATTAAAATCAACCTGAAGAGACATGAACACACATTTGAGATAGATAATCCATCACAGCAAACGTGATGCCCATTAACTTTTTTTTTGTCAAAGTTATTTTATTAAACTGATCCAACACGGAGCTGCACGGAAGACAAAGTATGTCTCCGCCAAGGAATATAGTCCCAAGGGAAGACGGCTTGTACCGAGAAATTAAAAATGACCATTCCTTCTCCATTCAGACATAAATGTTAGCAGGTGAAAAATTGAATTGTAAGGTGTTAGTATCACCTGAATGTTTCATTTTGAAAGATTAGGGGATCTGACAAAATAACAGGAAAACTAAAATATAGTTTTATGTTTTGGAAAGTGGTTGTCAGTAATGTTACATGTTTGTGGATAATATTTATTAGGCTTGAAAAAAGGAAATTTGACTTTGGAGAATCTTACGACAGAGCCATGAAATTGTCCTCCTTTGGCTGATTTTTCTTTCTTCTCGTGTGGCATGGCGTGTCCTTCAAATCATGACATCAGTAGAAAAATATTCCTTTGAGGACACGAAATCCAGTGTTCTGTATGTACCTGAAGCATAATAACATTAGCAAGGTTTCTGAATGTCAACATGTGAAAGTTAAAAAAAAAAAAAAAAANGTAAAAAAAAAAAAAAAAACTTGCACTCCTATGCCATTCAAAAACACAGGAACACAGATGCTTTTTGTTGTCTGAAAGCTGTGCTGCCTCACTTAATGTCCTTGCACAGACACCTGCTTAATTAGCCAGATGAGTTACTCTATCCACGTCATTTAACCTCTTAAGGAACGGAAAGCCTTGCTTTCACATATAAAAGTGAGCATATCAACATCATATCAGTATTTTACAAATTTTTATGATGATAGGAGACTTTAATGCATCCATGCTGTACCACGTTATAAAGCTTAAAGTCTTTTTTTTTTTTTTTTTTTTTTTTTTTTCCAGTATCCAGTTTTACGTGATCATATTGAAAACATGGAAATGGGAAGCTTTCACAAGCAGCTCAGCTTTGATCAGGTCCACATATGCCACAATGAGATGAGAATGAACAGAATATAAATGGACACACTACTGTTTTCTGCATATTTTCAACCATTCCAAACAATGGAGTTGCTTTAGATTTTAAAGGACTGGCATGCGATTTAAGCAATAATATTTAATATTGCTGAAATCAGAACACGGCCCAAAAATCTGTATATTTCTAGGACCTAAATGTTGGAGTATTCCCGCTGTAATAATCAGCATCCCCATGAGTGTTTGATTAGCTGCTAATTATCCTGTTGGAAGCTACTGCATTTTGCGATTGTAGCCAATGAAAAGAGCTTCCAAACCATATATGGTAGTGGGTGTGGAAGTTTCCTTCTGGCATTCAGTCTCTTGGAAAAGGAGGGACAGGACAGAGAGACAGGAGATGGTTTGAAACATGTTTCGATGATGATGCATAATGTGAAATTCAGGTCAACAGGCTAGATTAAAATAAACCACCACACAGAGATTTGGATTATTTGTTTTACAATGGTTCCATGAGCATGCATCAGTTATTCAGGACCTTGAAATTATAAACCGTTAATAATGGGCAGATATGCAAAATTCAGTGACCTCAGGTTAACGCTAAAAGGGGTCCCGTGGAGCTCACTTTGTACTACTTTGCTAAAATAAATGAATGAATTAATTACTAAAACAAATAATAATCATAAAACTAAGCTTTGAAATTTCACTAATGGTCATACTTTTTTTTTTTTTTTTTTTTTTTTTTTTTTAGCACTTTTCAAAGTGCTAATTCTGGCTCCTGCAAAAAGGCTGAGATGAAAAGGTGATGGATTCTTCTTTGGAAAATAGGTAAGAATTTGTTGTATTTTTAGGGCAGAGACTCATAATTATCAATCTATCATTAGATTAAATATTTAGCTGATAAAAAAGTGATTACCAGAGCATTACCAGAGCCTATAGACTTTATGACCAAAAAAAAAAAGAAAAAAAAGCAATAAAATAAATGTGTGAAACTGTTTTATTAATCATATTAAGAAGCTGTTTTTAAATGCAAGGATGAAAGTGTGTGTGTTCTCTCTAGTGTTTTGTGTTCTCTGGGTGTGTATTTATTGAGACAGAACATGGATGGTTCAGTCATTTGTTGGGAGGAACAGAGTTCTTTTGATGGAGGGAAATGTGCCCTTGAGCGCTGAGTAACATTTCATAATCAGAGAGCAGACCGCACACAATTAGCCAAGCACACAACCTTGAAATCAGGCATTTTGGCAGTATGTGTGTGTGTGTGTGTGTATATGTGCGTCTGTCAGTGCAAGACTCGAGAATGAATCTAAGTGTGACATTAGTACGTGCTTAGTTAATCCAGTAGCCAATACAATGGCATAGCTTCAGGGTTTGGACCGCTACACTGATATGGCTGTTTACTGAGTACACACACCACACATGCATGCACTTCCCTCAACACACACACACACACACACACACACACACAGACAAACAACAACACATGCTTATACGAGTCTTGGATGGTGAAAGGGAAAGCTTTTGAGCACAACAGTAACTTTGTTCTGTAGGTTTGTTGAGAGGAAACAGAGAAAGTGTATGGATATAGGGTGTGTGTGTGTGAACTAGAGTCATGGATTTTAAGTGGATCTGATTGGTTACCATGGTAGCAGCCGTCATAGTGACAGTGTGACTAAACAATTAAAGCCACATCTGTCCAGCAAAACAGACATTTAACAAACTCAACTTCACTTCAACTTCACATTACTTTCTTTAAACTATTATATATATTATTATATATTATATTACATCCACAGATTTTCCATTCATTTTATACTAAGTGGAGTTTTGTTTTATTCAGTGCAGAATGTGGTATATGTACAAATGTAAATATTAGCACCATACACTACATGTAATGACATTTTTATTTTTATTTAGTTATTTTTTCAATTGATGATGATTGTAAATTATATTTTATTATTTTATTGTATTACTTTTTTTTTTTTTTAGCNTTTTTTTTTTTTTTAGCTTTTTGTGTATTTTATTTTTGGCTTTATTATCTGATTTATTTGGTGTTGCTATAACATTATTTATTTGTTTTATGTTTATTATTTTATGAGTTTTTTCGTGATGGACAGATTTTATGAAAGAGACACCCCATCTACTCCACCCCCAACAACACCACCACCACTATTTTTTTTTTTTTTTTTTTNTTTTTTTTTTTTTTTTTAATAGGGTTACAGCACCCACACACCAGCTACCAGCTCCAGACTTCTGCTTCAAACTTGACAAATGCCCTCCATCAAAAAGCTTTATTTTTTATTTATTTATTTTTTATTGTTTGAAATGATGTTAAAGGAGCTTAATAAACAGTTTGGGCTAAAATAGTTCTCTTGAGTGTTTAAAAGCAGCTGAACTAAAAGCTCCTCAGACGGTGCGCTCTATGGAAAAGGTTAAACATGGAGTCAAATGATGATGGTGCTAATGGGAGAGGAGCAGAAAGATGTCTAAATGTTTAACATGGAGTAAAAACATCAAACTCTGTGGAAGAGAAGCTAATGCAGAAGTGCTCCAGTCAGACATGGAGGTGAACATAATCAACCAAAAAACCTCTGAGTCAAAACATTAGCTGAAGCTTTGTTGATGTTATGTGAAGGAAAAGGAAGAGGAATGCTTTCTTTCCCTTTTTTTTTTTTTTTTTTTTAACCATGGAAACGTGCACTGTTAGACTCACTCCACAGTGAGAGTATTGAAACATTTTGGATCTGCTAATTTGGAAAAATTTGTAGTTGATGCCAGAGTCTCATTAAGTGTTACTATAAGCTGAAGTGGTGATTATTAAAGTGACTTGCAATCTTGTGCAAGAATGAATAAATATTAAACAAATTATTGCAATTTTTGGGAAAGTCTGTATTCATTCATTCATTCATTCATTCATTTATATTTATTTTTAATCATTGCTCAACACTCTGAACCAATGCTACAGTATGAACCCAGTGTAACAACCCAAGATATAGCCCCTTCGCAGACTATCTCCAGGGTTAAAGTGGGCTAGCCTGTTTTATACCTTGGATACATTCTGGGCTAGTCCAGTTTCTACCCCAGGGTGTTATTTAGGCTAGGCTATCTCATCAGCTCATCAGCTAGGCTATCTCATCAGCCTTTTATCGGGATTCAGCTGAAACTGAATCCCGATAAAAACACACGTGCTGGTGTAAAACAGATTCAGTTAAATCCTTTAACACGACAGTGCACAACGTCCTTTTAAAGAGTTGAAATTCAAGTAAACAGATTTAAATCACTCAGCTTAAATGGCCGTAGAGACAAAGGCAGAATTGTCTTTTACAAATTGGATCTGTTAATTCACACTGCTATACAAAAGCACTGCAAGCAGCTTAATGTGTCTTCACAGCTTATTTATTAGTTCACTATGATACATTTATTGGGTGAGATCAAATAAAAGCTAGTTTAGCATCACTAAAGCACAAAGGGTCAAAGTTCAGTTAGTATATTTAATATAAAAGCAACGTCAGACAAAGAACCTTGTGACTTGATAGCAACAACCACTCCGAATGAATCCGAATGAAAGCTGTGAAAAACGTATTTGGAGTCTTCATACATTCTATTCATGGCTTAAAGAAAAAAGTTTGTGTAAGCCTTTACATTGAGTGGATCAGAGCTTTTGTAGCTTTATTTATGATGAAAAATAAATGCTGGTGCAAAACAATCTATGTATTTCAGATATATTTTGAAAATTAGAATAAAAGTACAGAGTTTTCAGAGCTAAGCCTAAATGATAAAGTGGCATACAGGCCGAATTTGTGTTGAAAAACAACTTTTTTTTTTTTTTTTTTTTTTTTTTTAATGAACATCCATGAAAGTGACGAGTGAACAAACATCCCCCCAAAAAATATCCCAATCACTGAGTACACAAAAGCAGTTGCCAAGGTGCTGATGGTGTTCATGTATATATATTTCATGTATATATATATAGACACACACTCTAAAATGATTAACTTGCCTCAGTTTCTGAACATACATGTCTGGGCCATAACTGCAAACAGTTAATGCAAAGAAAACCAAAGCTTTCTTGTGAGGCGAATTCATCAGGTCAGCATTATCTGTCGTGAGAATCATGATGCTGAAGAGAACGAGTCCATTTGTAGAGAAGAAATGATGAGAAGAACAAATAAAAAAATATAAAAATTAGTGTTCTGGTTTTACTTTACCGAATTGATCAAGTAGTCTTCAATTTAACAATCCAATATGTTCTTCTTCATTTGTATGATATTGCGATTTTGTTTAAGTATTTATTTGTTTACATATTTACTACTGAAGGATATTTCATTTATCTGTGTTGTGTTTTGAACATTTGCTTTGGAAATATCTATTAAATTTGCATTAAATACAGATTTATAAGACAAAGTAGTCTTCCATAATTTAGTTGCGGCCATTTTGGGGGTGTGGCAATTTCAAAGTATGCTTAGGACCCCCAAGCCGCTTGGGCTGGCTTTGTTGATAATATGAAGTCCCTTAAAACTCTCAAGGCTTCTTGAATAAACTTTAATTATCATATTTAAGGTTTATTTAGGAATTGTGTCCTCAAATTGTTTGACGAAGAGAAATTTGAGGCATTAACAGCAACAATTTTTGGGCCTTACTTTGGCGGGGTTTTTTTGCACGACATTTAGCATTTCATTCCATCTTAATCCGAAAGTGGCTGTTTTACGAGGTGCAAACTAAACTGCAAAATTTCACCAAAAAATGACCTCTTACTGGATTCAAATCGTGGTGTTTCGACTCGATCGGTTAACCGCAACACGGGCGTGTTCTGCTTTTTCCTGGCTTTCTAAAGTTGTCCAAGGATCTGCAAGTGGAGCAAAGTAATTCTGATGAAACACTAACTTTTAGCTTGTGTTGCAGCACGACTTAATGGGGCATTTTAGCCTAAAAATACTGGCCTGAAACCAGTTTGGCATGTGTTGTCTTTGCAGGGAAGATGGACTCCAGTAGTGAAGAGGAATGGAGGAGCTGTCTTTGTAATGTTTGAAATCCGGAGCCAAGCCATTTGACAGTCGCAGTGCTTAAAAAATGACATGGGGGGTGGGCGTCTGAAATGCCCCCCACAGTGGGGGTCCTTTGAAACAATTACTATAAATGTACGGCAGGANGTCTGAAATGCCCCCCACAGTGGGGGTCCTTTGAAACAATTACTATAAATGTACGGCAGGAGCACTTTCCTCTCCATGCGAGATTTTATAACTTCGCCAATGAAGTTCGAATCCAGCCAACTAATTTGTCTGGCAAATTAGCTTTAGCATGTCTCGCAGCGTGATTCAACGCTTACAACAATTGGAGTCAAATTGTTTTTTTGCATTTGTGCGTCTGGCGTCGTGATGAATGGCTCGTCTGAAAATGGGAAAGCGGCGTTTTAGCTATCAAATTAAATGGTTTTTAATCAGTCGGTGTTTTTAATGGCGGCTCAGCGCGGCTTCAGTTGTGCTCAACATCGACAATAGAGGGAAACAAATGCAGTAGCTTTGTAATTGAAAGTGCTGTGATACCTCCGTTAAATAGCGACATTATGATTGTGTTATTTTGGTTTGTTCACTTGCTCAGTTTGATAATAATGTTTTTTTTTTTTTNTTTTTTTTTTTTGTTTTTTTTTTTGTTTCTACAGGGACTTTGGAATTGGTTGGTGATTGTCTTAATGAGCATAAATTTGTGTTGTGTGGATGGAAGTAATTGCGTACGTGTCTACAGTACGAATGTGTGCACGACGGCTAAAAGTACACAATATTAAGGTTTGGATGTAAAAGTATCAGATCATAAACTAACTCTACATTTGTAGTACATGCTGCATGTGTCTCAGCTTTGAAAACAGGAAGTACTTATAGCATTCAAACTTTTCAAAACGACGTCGATGCATCCATGTGTATTATGTTAGTACTTAGTATTTGTACGTGTGAATGAAGTAACCAATATAAAGTGGCTATCAGCATGTTTTATACATGTCTTGTACATTTACAAAGAAACACACACGCACTCAACCTTGGATGTGTTCTTACAACAATGAATAGCCTGCAAACACACAAAATACACACCTTCAGTAATAACATGCAGACAAATACCTTTTTGTCTCTTTCTGTCACAAACACACACACATACAAACATATACACACCAACAGCTCAACAAATATATTTTCAATATTCACTTTGTGGTTGAAACACAATCCTATTTTAAAGTTAAAAAAAAATCTCAAAAATGTGCTGAATTAAGCAATTTTAAGGGTTAAAACAACTGCTCTTATATGAATCATCAGAAGTTTTTAAAAGTAAAGTACTTTAACTTAAGTTGCCTTAATTTTGCAAATTAAGGGAACTTAACTTAAGAGTTTTTTGGAAAACTAAGTTTATAAAAGGCTTATTAAGGATTTTTTTTTTTTTTAAGTTTTTTAAATCAGCATACTGGTGATTTTGCAAATTTGAGCCCAATAAATACAACATGCAAACCTGTTACTTTACTGCCAACCATCTTCTAGAGCAGAAGATTTTAGATTTGTTTTTCCTACCTACCAGACCGCCATTGGTTTTAGTTCATTCCAGGGCACTATGAAAATGAACTTGTAGAGACTTAAAAGATGTTTAATATAAGTAATCTTTCATAGCGAGACACATGCTGTTATTATAGTTTTGTTAAAGTTATTTAATTTAACCAATCCAACACGGTGCTGCAGAGAAGAAAGGCGTATGTCTCCGCCAGGGAATATAGTCCCAAGAGAAAACAGTCTTTATAGAGAAATTAAAAGCAGCTGTGCCTTGAAAGATTAGAGGATTCAGTAAACTAACAGCTAAACTAAAATCTATCTGTGTATTTTACTTATTTGTTCAATTTGTGTAAACCAATAATTTGAAAAACTCAATCATCCATATATATATATATACATTTTTTTTTCTTTGTGTGATGGAATTTTTATGTGCAAACCTGATTTTTAGTACAAATGGTGACATTGTACTGTTGCTCTGTTTTTGATTGACTTTTAAATCACCAGAACTGCACACATGGCAGGTTTTCTTAAAAACCTTAAAAAACTTATTTCTACACATTACGGTCATTCATAAAAACCAACAAGAACTATATCTTTTGGAAGCTCAGACTTGAATGACTCAAACCTAAAATTCCTGGAGGACTCTTCCAGGCAGCAGAGCTTTGTGCAGATGTGAAATATTCATTATTAGAGGCTTTCTCTCCTTCTTGTGTGTTTGTTCATAGCAGCTGGCCGAGCGCTGAGCACAAGTGACAAATTCATTCTTTCTGGGTCAGAGAAGAGAGAAATGGCTGATTGTGTAAATAATGGATCATGTCCTCGTCTCACGCTTGTCTAAATGGATTTAGATTTACTCCCAACTGATGGTAACGTGGAGGCTGTAAGAAAGTAGGCACGCTGTGCAATTAACACACAGAACACACAGGCATACTGATTGTACAAAGGCGGTGTGACTGTGAATGCATGCACACACACACACACACACACACAAAAGCTAATACGAGAAATGTATGAAAGGCTTTTAGTGGATCTATTACATTTTGGTTATCACAGGTTGATTATTTCTCTCTCCATTAGGTGGAAATGGGAGTAAAATGCAGGAAGAAGAAAGGATAATATTGAAAATGATGTATATATACAGTATTTGACCTCTTTCAATTAAAAAAAAACAGTTAAACATTAATATTTAATGCTCAGTACTTTCAAAGAAATGTGCTCATATCACAACAGAATCTTTATTTTATTTTATTATTATTTTTTATTTATTTTTACATGAACATGCCACTATGGGAGAATATCTGCCCTACAGTTGATGTTCTGATGTTTTACCTTTAAAATATATATATATATATATATATATATATATTGTTGAGCGGCAGGTCAAGCTCTCAGGATGTTTTTGCAGACTTGCTTTTAGAGATGCAATGACAGTGCCTGTCGTTTGGTCCATTCCTCTGGATCAACATGAAATTCTCAATGGATTGTCATGAAATAAGGTCATCCTCAGCTTATCCCCAGATCCCCCCCACACACACACACACACACACATACACACACACACACACACCGCCTCGCTGCCCGGCTTGTCCCAGTCTACCTATATTACTGCAGTCTACTGTATCGTGCATTCTTCTGCTGTTATTTCATCTTTGTTTTTTTGTAATGACCTGCTTCCATGCTTACTTCTCTTATCACATACAGGGCCATTCAATTCGAGGGGATTTCTCTTGTAAAATTTCCTCTATTTGACCTCTTCCATGAAGGATGGTTGATTCAATCGTACATCGTATGACAACCAACCAACCAGCACGACTGCAGAAAATTGTATGGTGTCTGCCAGGCTTTAGAAGCCGTTACCTCAACTCAGCTGTTACTGACTCAACCGCTGGCTGTAGCCCACAAGATAAATTGGCAATAAATAAATAAATAAAAATTTTTACAACGTCAACAGTCAAAGAACAGGAACACATCCTGGAAGAAACCCCGGCCATCTCCTGTCTACCTGCCAACCCAGATAACAAATCTCTGTGATTGGATAATTCACATGACTGATGGATTTGTCACCCAGCTAGCTGGTGACACATTCACTAACACTGTGTAAAAACCGTATAACTGAACATTGTAGCTCAGAATGTGTGAGCAGTGTCTCAACTGTATCCACTCCTATTCTGAACTGGCATGACTGAAAATGAACAATCCAATATGACAGTGAAGTCATTTCTAATCCATTAAATTATTTTGTAAAAGTACAAACTGGATCTAATAACTGAGGACATTGTTGAGTTTAGTGTTGAAGTATTTTTACCATAAATTTATGTAGCAACAAGG
>VXCM01005119.1:0-45457 GCA_014773175.1 Lucifuga dentata
GCAGATGATTCGCTGTGGTGACCCCTGAAGGGAAAGCCGAAAGGAAAAGAAGAAGAAGATATATATCTTTATAATTACAGAATAAGTATAAAGATAATGCTGGGATTGTTTTTACAACAACCTCAAAAATTCTAACATTATTTTCATATGCATTTTATTGTGTATTTCTAATTTTTCAGTAATTCTAACTTTATACGTGTTTGATTATATATTTCTATTTTTTAATAATGATTTTACAATATCCATTTTATCATTTTGATGTTGGTTCTAGCATAGCGACAGTATATTTCAGGAGAGTGTGTCAATAATATATCACACAAAATTGATACTAGCAAATCAAATATGTTAGGCAAATTTTTGGCATTGTGTTACTGATTGTCAGTAATTTCTCTCCTTAGATATCGGTGTGAACCTGACGGATCCCATGTTCAGAGGACTCTACAGAGGGAAACAGAAACACGACGGTAAGCAGCATAAACAGCCAAACATCATGTTTGCTGCCAAAACAGTCACAAAGTTTGTCTGAGACCAGCTGTGTTTTTCTCATAGATGACTTTGATCAGATTATTGACAGGGCCGTCAAAGTCGGTGTCCAAAAGGTAAGTCATGCGTACCTCACTTTGACATGAAATTAAAAAGATTGTTTTAGTAATTTGCTTGGATTTATTGTGTTGTAGTGTGATGCTGTATAGAAATGCAAGAAACAAGCTACAGTCAGACAAAGAAAAAAAAAAAAAAAANAAAAAAAAAAAAAAAAAAGGAAGTCCAAGGCTCTCACAGCATTCACAACAGCTTAGAAGCTGTTGTTAAATGGTTTCAAAAAGACCTTCCCATGAGATTAATACAGTATATAATGGCATATAAAAGTAATTTCTGTGAGACAATGTTGACATTTCTGTTTGTTCCTTTTATGTTTTGGAACTTTTATTTCTTTTGGATCCATATTACAGTTTATTGTGTATTTGAAAAAAAAAAAAAAGTCATTCTAGAACTTATCATTCAGGGTTTGGAGTGATGTGATGTCTGTTGTGTTGCAGTTTATGATCACAGGAGGAAGCCTGGAAGACAGCAAGGAAGCCCTCAAACTAGCTGAGACCAGAGGTAAAGACAAAAATAATGACCGTGCTGTTGATCAGTATGATTATAAATGGAGTCCTGCTCAAAAATGAAGGCAGTGAGCCTGTTGTTTAAATTGTTGAAGGGGATATATTATGCCTTTTGTTATTTTCTTTCCTCATTTTTATTGTATAATATAGTAGGGAGTTTGTGATGAAAATTGTCAAATTGTCAATTGTTACCTGCAATTTAATACATTTTGAGAAAAGATTTACTGACTTCAAACAGAAGTTATTTAAGAATTTGGGCTTTAATCACAAAAATGTTTGAACATTTACACTGAAATGTTATCAGTTTATAGCAGCATGGACTATCAACTAAATCCACAAAGGGGCACCAGAGTTTTTTTTTTTTTTTTTTTTGACTAGATAGAATTATTGTAACAAGACAAAGCTTTCGACATTTAAGCGGTCTGGGCTAATTGGTCATGAAACACTGTTGTTTGTCTCCACCTCATCCTTTATTTTTGTATATCAGGACTCCTTGTCGTGTGTTATTGCTCATATGCCTGTGACGACATTTCTTTCTTTGTTGCAGATGAGTTTTGCAGCACAGTGGGCTGCCATCCCACCCGCTGCATGGAGTTTAAGCAAAGCGGAGCGTCTCAGTACTTGTCTGAGCTGAGGGAGCTGGCAGCAGCACGAAGGGGAAAGGTGGTGGCCATCGGAGAGTGTGGACTAGGTCTGTATGCTTAGCTGCTTCACTTTACTTCTTTCTTTTTTCTTCTTTCTTGCTGTCTTTCCTGATGTAAAAGCCTGATAAATTGTTGATTTGAACTTTCAGTGGGTGGTGAAATGTTGTAATATTCTGCACGTCTCTTTTCACTGTTCCAGATTTTGACAGGTTGGAGTTTTGCCCAAAAGAAACTCAACTCCAGTAAGTTTATTTTTGACTGTTGAGCCTTGAAAGTGACACTAACCGTCCAACAGTCTGCAGAACATCTCCATGCAGCAGCTTCTTATATTACTAAAACAACAAAAAATAAATTTGGGTGTGAAAGACTAATGCAGACCTGCGCTAGAATCAAGAGTCAATGAAAATAAATGTCCTAAATGAAATATTTCAGTATCTGCTGATATGCTTGTATAATCATTACATATTTTGTAGCCCTTGATCTTTTTCCCCTTCTTTGCTCTTATTTTTGTCTGTTTTAGATATTTTGAGAAGCAGTTTGACCTGGCAGAAGAGACCAAGCTGCCCATGTTCCTCCACTGCAGAAACTCCCATCAGGAGTTTGTCGGTCAGTTTTGTGCACTACTGACCCAGCTGGTGCATGAGTGGGAATTTTAAAGAAAGCGTTTGACTATTTATTCATTTTTATTTTGACAGACATCATGAAGAGAAATCGAGACAGATGTGTTGGAGGAGTGGTGAGGGGATTCATCTTTTTCTTTTTCAAATCTGTTTAAACTGAGCCAGACTTAAATTTATGGATTTCAGGCAGGTTTTCCTGCAGGCTGAGGTCTTATTGGAGGTTGCTGATGCTGTGGACACCTAGATTAGAAAAATGACTTCTCTAATTGCAAGGAAATGTTCTTAGTCTTATCTTAGTCTTTTTAAATGCATAAAGCTGCCATATTTGCAGAAACTCTTTCATGAAGTTCATATTTTTATTTTTGTCTTTGTGGTTTATTTTAGATGAAGTAACATTTAAATCTCTCATAGTGGATCTTTCTCTATGCCCTCTTTTTATGCTGGCAGGACACATGCAGATGCATAAAAGGACAAAAAATCAATAAAATTTGAACAATAGATGTTAATGTTGAGTTGATTTCCCACCAATGTTGAACTTATTGGTGAGAAACTGAACTCATTAAAAAAGTTTAGCCTAAAAAAACTTTTAACTTTTGAGAGAATAAAAAAGACTAACATCATCTTCCTTCATTATAAATAATCCTGTGAAATGTTTTTAAAATGTTGCTGTAACATAAAAAAAAAGCCAGAAACAGTATCAGCATCAAAAAATTATTATTGAAAAGGTTAGAAAAGTTATTTTATTCCCAAATTGTAACAAAGAGTTTGAAAAGGAAGACACTTTTGAGGCTTAAACAAATTTTGGCTCAACACCAAAGTAATATTTGCTGTTGCTGCACTGGAGATGAGCTGATTTTAAAAAAATAATAATTTAATATATCTTTAATTTTCCTTTCAGGTCCACTCGTTTGATGGGAGTGCAGAGGACGCTGCTGCCCTCATAGACTTGGACCTGTACATTGGAATAAATGGATGGTGAGAGGATGCTGAGACAGTGTAAAGGTTTTTTTTTTTTTTTTTNGTTTTTTTTTTTTTTTTGGGAAAACCCATCCTGGCTGTTGGATCCAGACTTTTCGGTGTACTTCAGTTTTGGACTTAAAGAGCCACAAATGATTCAGTGACTTCACGATGACAACACACGTGTGGACTCAGCTTGGTTGAAACTGTAGATTGTGGTGAAATTTTCCTTTCTGCTTCCAGGCTTTTGATCCAGTTCTACTTCAACTTCTAGTTTTATTTGAGTTAATTACATTTTGAGGGAAGATCCTGACTGGGATTCACATATAGGATTTTTTTTTTTTTTTTCNGTTTTTTTTTTTTTTTTCAACTTTCTTTAACATGGTAAAATAGGGCATTTGTTGATTTTTACACAGACATCAATCTTATCCAACTATGGATGATCCAGATATTGATTACATTTATGGCATTGCTGTATAAATATGCAGCTGCCACCAATATGTACTTAAGACGATGCTGATTCAGGGTCAGCTGTCCTTTTTGGATTAGATATAGACTGTCTGGAGCTTCTGCCTTTTTTCTGTCCTTATATTCTAACTTCCTGTTTTTTTCTGTCCTTATATTCTAACTTCCTGTTTTCTGTATCATCTTTCCCTTTGTGTTTATAAGAAGATATACATTTAAAATTCTGCTTTTTTGAAACAGTAACAATGCTACTCCAACAATATGACAACTTACAGCCTGTTTTTTTTGCTTTTTCATTTTCAGTTCCTTGAAAACAGAGGCCAACATTGAAGCCATGAAGTCTATCCCTGCTGACAGACTCATGATAGAAACAGGTGAGTTTCAGTCTGTTTGCATGTGACTTATTCTGCATAAGGTCAGTCTGATGTCTCCTGCTGCGACCTTGATATCACAAACTACAAATCTTTTCCCAGCTGGTGGCTCATATTTAAAATTTCATTTTCACAGTTCATTCACCATGAAAATGCAGCCTGGAACAAGTCTTTCTAAATTTAAGTTATTTATGCAGAAATCCTCTTGGTAACTTCCCAGATGCTCCGTGGTGTGGAGTGAAGAACACTCATGCAGGCTCCAAATATGTTAAAACTACGTTTCCCACGAAGAAGAAATGGGAGGCTGGACACTGCCTGAAGGACAGGAACGAGCCCTGTCACATCATGTGAGGAGAATCTGGTTACTATAGAAATGAAACTTTCAAATGTCAATTTATAGTGAGTAAAAATACTTAAACCTGCAGCTCCTAATTGGCCCAAAGTTTACAGAGTTTCTTTAATTCTTCAAGCCAAGTTACTTTTCTCATAATGTAACTCTGTCAGAGCATTGGATATGCATTTTACCTGAAGACATAAAAGGAAGTGAAATAATCTGTTGCTTCTGTAAATCTCTGGTGATGACCAGAGGAACTACAACATGTTGAATCTTTATGGCGTTATCTTCTGTTATCTGTATTTTAGATACGCTCAACAGATAAGTTTTCACAAAATGGTTCCATCGGCCTCAAAAGTCTTTTAAACATTGAGGATTTTTTAAAAATTAGAGACGTAAAAGCTTTTCAAAATTAATGGATGGCTTTGAATTATTTTTAATTGGAACAAAGTAATCCCAGTTCTTCACTTGCATCCCAAACATGACAAATTGTCACCCTGATCAACCAAAAAAAAAACAGTTAATTTGATGTGTATCCATATGAGACCTCAAAGAAATTAATTAAAGTAAGCAAATAGATGTCCATATCATAAAATCAGTCAGGTGATAACTTTACCCAGTAAATTCATCTCTTAATTGTGTTTTGCAGACAAGTTTTGGAGGTGATGGCAGCAGCCAGGGAAGAGGATCCAGTGGAGCTGGCAAACACAATCTACAACAACACCATCAAAGTTTTCTTCAGCTCCAGCTGATGATTAAAAAAAAATGGTTTAAATCACTAGAAGACTGATGGATTTAGCTTTTTAGTCCTATAGGACCTGGTGTGGGCTACAGCATGGACAAAACAAGGAATCTTGGATTGAAAACTGCTCCAACAGTAGTCAGGTCAATAATGGGAATGAAGTCAGTGGCATATCCTCTTCTATTTTCTTCTAAAACAAAAACCTTCATTTTTAATTTATTTTAATTCAGTGCTGAGTAGTCTCAATTATTTGATCAGCAGAAAATTAACTGAGAATTTTGATACTTAATTTTCTAAGAAAATCTGGCAAAAAAAAAAAAAAAAAAAANAAAAAAAAAAAAAAAAAAATGTTGGTTATGCCCCAAATATCAGGAATTTACTTTGAGAATCACATTTTAAAGTGGGTTTTGTGACTGAAAACGATATAAAGTCATCACTTTGGTCTCTAGTAAATTGCAAATGGTGGATTATCATAAATTATGACATTCTGTAAACAAACTATTTAACCCTGCCAGACCAATTAGTGGGTTCCTCATGGCAGATGCAGGTTTTATGGACAAGCTTTGTAATGAAAAGTATTCTCCAAGAAAAACGACCTCTGGGGCAGTTGGGGTGGCTTTGTTAACTGAAAAATTAAAAAAAAATTAAAGGAGCGTGACGATCGAATTTGTGCATATTTTTTTTATTTTATTTTATTTTATAACTTGTTACGTCAGCTGCCACACCCTCTTTCGTCACCACGTCACATCACGTCGGAAGTGGCTCGCAACTTCCGCGGTCTTCGCATAGCAACAGGAGGTTTAGCGGAGCAGACATGGCGGACGTCAGCAGGTTCCCAGTTACCAAATAAACGTCAGCCATAACGAAGCCGGATACAAAACGCTGCTGCCTGAGGAATTTTACTGTAATTTACGGTTACATGGAGACGCAGAGCTCACCGGGACTGTAGCCCTCCCTGAAGCCGCATGGCATCCACCCAAGCCCGGCTAGGCCAGCAGGCCTTAGCGGTGCTGGATGTGGCTCTGCGAGTCCCCTGCATCTTTATTATCGACGCCATTTTTAACTCTTACTACGATCCTGGTTCGGGATGGGCCGGGGCAGCGGCCAAGGTTCTGGTGCGAGTCATGGGTAAGTATGTGAAGGAAGCGGAGAACGTTCTGGAGCCTCAAAACGATCAATAACAGCTGGAAATGACAGCAAACCCAGCGGTTAGACGTGTCACCTGTCAGGTTCAACATTAGCCCAAAAAATAAAGAGAAAAGTGGGTTTAGATAGAAAAAAAAGTCACGTTAATATCAGTGTAGTCAGGCTGGAGCTCCTAATAAAGACTTCAGGTCACATTCTGACTGTTTTTCTACTCATTTATGGCCTGTTTACCTTCCACAACTCAATGATTCTTTATTCTCACTTTCTGTGTTTCCACAATAAAAAACTAACCTGAGGTGAAGTTTAAAACAATCTTTGAGTAAACTAAGTTCAGGTTTAATGGCTGTAATCATGAATTTGTGATGTAAAAATGAATATTAGTCATATCAAAAGCTGTCAAATTTCTATCATTTATGGGGTTTTGTTTTTGTAAAAGATAACCCTTTGCCAACCTTAAATGGTGTTTAAAGCAGTATTTTCACTTTAAACTAAGTCAAAGTTTGATGAATCTAACCACAAACAGTTCTTTATCACATCCTGGATTTATCTGGTCTGATGTAGACTGTAGAGAAAAACAGAAGTCATCATTTTTTCCTGTTTTCACAAATAAAAAAATATTTTACTAACTTGAAAGAGTGTTTAAACTCAGTGTTTAGGCTTTTAATTCTAAACTGAGTCCAAGTTTGATGAGCTCAAGTACCACAGCTTTTAACCTAGATATGATTTATCTGGTCCTTCATGTAAAGCTAGTCCAGGTTTGACAGTTTTAACCACGATAAATTTTATATGAACTTGGTCTTGTGTAATCTGGAGAGACAAAAAGTTGAAATTTCATTTGATCTGTTATAATAAATAAAAATAATGGTTTAATAAATCTTATGTAATCCAATTTGACCAGTCAAAATATAGCTGTGACACTCGCTTTAGCATCTGTAGACAAGTGAAATTGTCCATTTTCATTTGCACAAAATAGCTGGGTTTTAAAAAATGCTTTAGGCTATTAATTTGTTGTTTAGTACTTTTATATGACTTTTATATAATAAATTTCAAATCAACATTACGATAAGGAAGGTTTTATCTTTTCCGTATTTGTCCAAAACAGGACAAATACGGAAAAGCAGCCCTGCCATATGTAAAACAAAACTGTCTTGTTTTTAGTCATCCTGTACAGGAATCATAACATCCTACAAATTTCATTGAAGAACCCAGTTTTCATGTTTCATTTTAAAACCAAAATGCAAAATCTGCACATTTGGTTTTTTCAGCATTTATACCGCTCAACCCCAAAAAACTGAAAAATGTCGTTTGAAATTGCACTGTTATTACTATGATCACATAATCTACAACTTTTTCATTTTTAAGTTTTTATGACGTGTTACAGATACACCTTTATCTCATGTTTTTTTTTTTTTTTTTNTTTTTTTTTTTTTTTTCACAATGAACAACCTGGTAAGCGTTTCTCTCTGGAGCATTTAAAAGAAACAACAAGTAGGTTGCATAATTCCCATTAGAACACTTTTTAGACCTTTGACCGGCTCAGGTCTTTGAAAGCTTTTGGATATTAACCAGCAGCTCTGAATTTGGAAAGGCTCGGGCCAAATCAGGTGGCTGCAAAGTGGGTCAGCCAACAGTTAAGACTTATTTTTATTTATTATTTTTCACCTTACAGACCAAAATATAGACGTACATGAGGTCAACAATTTTTGTGAATGAATCTAAGTTTATGCAATGCAGGAAAAATATTACATTGAGGAAAAAAAAATTCAGATATTGTCTGTCCTCATTTCAGTATCAAGACAAAATCAGAATTGTTACCTCAATATTTAATTTGGTGATTACTCAATTAAAGGACCATACTGGCAGTTGTACATGTTTGAGCCTAATTATATTCAATTTTCATACACGTAACATTACTAACAATCACTTCCCAAAGCATACTACTGGAACGGTGAATTAAAAATGTTTTTCCTACCTTCCAGACCTCCATTGGTTTCAGTTCATTCTGCTATTAAAATCAACTTGTTGATACTTGAAACGTTCTTGGGATAGGTAATCCATCATCACCAACAAGACGTGTATTCAGGTTTTTTTTAAAAGTTATGTAATTTTAGTGTTTAAGCTCAATAAAAAGCGTGGAGTGAATGTATGCCTCCACCGGGGAATATAGTCCCAAAAGAAGACCTGCGTTTATGGAAAAATTTAAAGGACCGTGACTTCATAAGGCTGTGTAACTATTAGCAGGAGAAACATGGATTTTTAAGGTGGGTGTATCACTTGAATATTTGATTTTGAAAGATTAAGAGATTTTGCAAAATATCAGGAAAGCTGAAATACGGTTTTATCCTTTGGGAAATGATTGTCAGTAACGTAACATGTATGAAAATTGAATATATTAGGCTCAAACATGCAAAATGGCCGGTATGGTCCTTTAAAGCAATGGATCCATACCTTTAAAGACATTATAAATGCAACGGTACAGCAGAGTTATTGTCAGTATACCTCATTTTTTTATGTTGTAGTTGAAAGTGAAGTGCCTCCATTTAATAAGAAATTATTAGGTGAATATGGTTTTTTGCACAAACTGCTGCTCAGTCTGCAGAACTTCTACATGAATTATTACATAATTTATGTTTACAACTTTTTAATCTGCAGGAAAAGCACAGATATAAAAGCTCAAACGTACAGTCGTAACTGATGTAGTTTTGCATTACAGCTTCCCAGTTCCAAGGTACCATGAACGCAGCGTTCGTTGTCTTGCTGTTAGCTAAACGTCTGCTATTTTGTGCCAGATTCTGTTTGGTCAGAAAACCTTTTACAAAGACAATCCTGACTCACTTTCAGCAACTGTTTACATTCACCATGAGCCAGTCTTGATAATGTGAAGCGAGTGCAGAAGTCTGGGTTTGAGGTGGTGAAACCCACAGAGAAAAGTCTGATAGTCTTACCCTGAAAACGTACCTCTGCATTACTGACTTTAGGATGTTTTAAATTCTGTTTCTAATGAGTTTCAGACAGTTTCAGGCTGAGGTTCATTTCGTCTGTTTGTTAGAGCTGTGTCAAGCCTCAGACAGAACAAATCATTCTGTAAACATGTTTAAATGCAGACATGTAGTTACGTTTTGTTCTTTTTTGTTACAGGATTTTATGTGTCTCTCTCTGTCTTCCTTTTTCTCTCACCACCATCTTCAAAACCTTAAATGAGGGGTAGTCTTTTATTAGAATGCTGTTCTGTCCCTCTGGCAGATTTCACAGACTCGTATAATCTATGCTAAATTGCATTGAAGCCGTTCTGCAGCTCTTGGTGGCCCAACACCTTATTTTATGTTGGATTTTCCTTTAATTTGTCAGCCATCTTTACGTTACGTGGACTGTGGACATTTGTGGTGGAAGACTGGTCTTCTCATTGGCTCCAGTTATAATTATACAAACAAAAAAGCAGCAAATTCCAACTGAAATGTTTGGTATTTTACTTGAAAAGTTGCTTTAACGATTGTCCTCTCTCTGTTCTCTTTTGCGTCTCAGGCGTCCTCGTCTCCAGTGTGGTGCTGCTGCTCTCCCAGAAAGCCTTGTTCAAGTTCTACACGCTGTTCTTCGCCGTTCTCCTCGGCATGGCGGCCGTCCTCATCAACTACTACGCCACCTCCCACATAGACTTCTACAGCGCCTACTACAAAGCGGCGCTGGGCTTCAGGTTGCTGCCCCGGANCCTCCCACATAGACTTCTACAGCGCCTACTACAAAGCGGCGCTGGGCTTCAGGTTGCTGCCCCGGAATGGGCCCACGCTGTGGCTGGGCATGGCCGCCGTCCAGCTGGTCTTCGGCGTAGGCTACGTCTTCCTGCTGAACCTCCAGTCAGTCTTTGCAGCGCTGGTGGTCCTGGACATCATGATTCCTCTGTGGGGGCTGATGATCGAGCTGCCCGTGGACGTCCGGCAGCTGGTGGCCGTGTTCTCGGGTCTCGCTCTGGCCCTCAACACGGCCGTGTGTCTGGCCATGAGGCTGAAATGGTTCTATTACTCGTGTCGGTACGTCTACCTGCTGGTCCGCCACATGTACAGGATCTACGGGCTTCAGCTGCTGCTGGAGGACACGTGGAAGAGGATTCGCTTTCCCGACGTGCTGCGGGTGTTCTGGCTGACCCGGATCACCGCGCAGGCTCTGATCCTGGTCTACGTGGTCCAGGCGGTGAGGAGGGAGAGCGNCCCGGATCACCGCGCAGGCTCTGATCCTGGTCTACGTGGTCCAGGCGGTGAGGAGGGAGAGCGGCGATGCCACGGGCGATACGGCGGACGGGAGCTCAGACTCACAGGTTACAAAAAATACATATTCTTACCATTTATTTTGACATTACTGTGAATTGGTAGAGTTTACTGGCAATAACATTAACAAAACCAGTTAGTTCACTAATATATTTTTAAAGTGAACCTTTTGGGTTTTTAAAGGACCATACCGGCCATTTTGCATGTTTGAAACTAATATATTCAGTTTTCATCCATGTTACGTTACTGACAATCATTTCGCAAAGGATGAAACCGTATTTCAGCTTTCCCGATATTTTACTAAACTTCTTAATCTTTCAAAATCAAATATTCAAGTGATACACCCACCTTAAAAATCCATGTTTCTCCTGCTAATAGTTACACAGCCTTATGAAGTCACGGTCCTTTAAATTTTTCCATAAACGCAGGTCTTCTTTTGGGACTATATTCCCCGGTGGAGGCATACATTCACTCCACGCTTTTTATTGAGCTTAAACACTAAAATTACATAACTTCTAAAAAAACCTGAATACACGTCTTGTTGGTGATGATGGATTACCTATCCCAAGAACGTTTACAGTATCAACAAGTTGATTTTAATAGCAGAATGAACTGAAACCAATGGAGGTCTGGAAGGTAGGAAAAACATTTTTAATTCTTGTTCCAGTAATATGCTTTGGGAAATGATTGTCAGTAAGATTACGTGATGAAAACTGAATATATTAGGCTCAAACATGCAAAACAGACAGCATGGTCCTTTACTAACTACAGTTTAGCCAAAATATGTAATTTGATATCACCTTCAACTGACTGCATTAATTGAAAAAATAGTTAATAATGAAAACAATATTTCAGGAAGAGTTTGGTGAAAATTATTCTAGTTGTGTATTCTCAGCGTGTGTAGATGTGTAACTGTACTGTCTCCATGGTAACCGGCAGGGTTACCTGCTGAGCTGGGACGTGTTCTGGGATCTAACCAGTAACCTGATTATCTCCGGCTGTGACTCCACGCTCACTGTGCTGGGAATGAGCGCTGTCATCTCCTCTGTCGCACATTATCTGGGCCTCAGCATCCTGGCCTTCATAGGTGTGTGTGTGTGTGTGCGTGTGTGTGTGTGTGCATCTGGAGTTCAGTAACCTGTGATGAATATAATAAAATTGAATTAGGAAAAAATAAGTGTCATGTCCACATAATAGTGCAGCCTGTGTTTGCCTGTTCATGTCAGCTTGTTTTAACAACTTTTTGTGAAGTTTTAAATAAAGTTTGTCTTTATTTGATCTCAGGTTCCACAGAGGAGGAGGACAAGCGTTTAGGCTTCGTGGCTCCTGTTCTGTTCTTCATCCTGGCTCTGCAGACGGGCCTCAGCAGTCTGGACCCTGAGGAACGGCTGGTAGGTCCCACCGGGATGCATTCATTCAGCTTCCTGACTATTACAAAATATCACGTTTGTTCTTATTTCACAGATTCCAGCTTTTATAAAAAAATTTTGTTTTTATAATTTTCTCCATGGAATTGAATGACAACCTCCACCTCCCTGGCTTCGGCCCTTTAGGTCCGTCTGAGCCGGAACATGTGCCTTCTGCTGACAGCCATCCTGCACTTTATCCATGGCATGACCGACCCGGTCCTGATGTCACTGAGCGCCTCCCACATCTCCTCTTTTCGCCGCCATTTTCCCGTCCTGCTGGTGTCCTTGGCGCTCTTCGTGCTGCCCGTGGCGCTCAGCTACGCACTCTGGAACCACTACGCACTCAACACCTGGCTGTTCGCCGTCACCGCCTTTTGCGTTGAGCTCTGCCTCAAGGTGTGGGGGCAGGAGAATGGAGCATTTAATTCTGACTTCTGACTTTCTGCATTTGCGTTTCCAGCCGCAGTGACTGGAGTTACAAATATAAATAGTTTGATAGCGTTTGAATGAAACGGTATATCTAACTTGTTTTCGTTCCTCCCTGCCACTAGGTGGTGGTGTCGCTCACAGTCTACGGGCTATTCATGGCCGACGGCTTCTCCAGCGTCCTGTGGGAGAAGCTGGACGACTACGTCTACTACGTTCGCTCCACCGGCAACATCATCGAATTCCTGTTCGGGGTCATCATGTTTGGCAACGGCGCCTACACCATGATGTTTGAGTCAGGCAGCAAGATTCGTGCCTGCATGATGTGCCTGCATGCTTATTTCAACATCTACCTGCAGGCCAAGAACGGCTGGAAGACCTTCATCAACCGCCGCACAGCTGTGAAGAAGATTAACTCCCTGCCGGAGGTGCGTGGGGATCAGCTGAGGGACATTGAGGACGTGTGCGCCATCTGCTACCAGGACTTTGCCACGTCGGCGCGCATCACACCCTGCCACCATTACTTCCATGCACTGTGCCTGAGGAAGTGGCTCTACATCCAGGACACGTGTCCCATGTGCCACCAGAGGGTTTATGTGGAGGAGGAAAGCCGAGACCGCGCCGCCTTCTCCAACAACAACGGGGGCTACGCAGCGCCGCAGGATGCCGCAGCGGCAGCCCCGCCACAGCAGCCAGGAGAAAACCAGCACGGAGAACCGGGTGCCGAGTGGCCGCCAGAGGGAGTGGAGGCGGCGGCACCAACTGTGGGAGCGCCGGCGGAGTCTGAGAACGAGCTGCTGGAGGACAATGACAGCATAGAGTACGACGAGGACGACTGGGGGACTCAAAATGGAGGCACGCCAATAGAAGAAGAATATATTAATGATGACACAGACTCTGCTGGGGACTGACCATTAAAAAAATCTATAGAGAAAGTATATATCTTTATTATATTTAAGTTAAAAAATATATATAAAAACAACTTCAGCATCATAATTTGTTTTTGAAAAATGTCAGGGATGTCATTTCTTTTCTTTTTCTCGTTAGTTTCTTTTTGATTATGAGTTTGGGTTTCGCTCTGTAAGGGCTCATGGAAAGTGTAACTGCTGCTCTTCTTCAGTGTGTGTGTGTGTGTGTGTGTGTGTGTGGGATCGGGCTGCATGATTTTAGCCAAAAATTCTAATATTTTTCTACGTGTAGAATATTGGTTACCATGATTGAAGTCGTGACACTGAAGATGCGGCTTCTTTTCAGCGCTTAATTTTAAAGGACCATAGCGGTGATTTTGTCTGTTTCAGCCTAATAACTACTACCTGCAATCACGTTACATTGCTGCAAACTATTTTCCAAAACATAAAATCGTATTTTAGTTTTTGTGTTATGTTTCCAAGTTCTAGAATCTTCCAAACTCAAATGTTCAGGTGATGCACAAAACCTTAAAATTCAATATTTCACCTGCTAACACTTTTGCATGATTGTAGAAGAGACGGTCGTTTTAATTTCTCTGGAAAGGCCGTCTTCTCATGGGACTGTATTCCTGGCGGAGGCATATGTTTTCTTCTGTTACTCCATGTTGGACCAGTTAAATTAACTAACTTTGACAAAAAAAAAAAATCATATCAGCATGTTGTTCTGTGATGGATTATTTATCTTAAGCATGTTTCAGGTCTCCACAAGTTGATTTTTTTTTTTCAGCATAACTGGAAAGAACTGAACCTAATGACTGCCTGGTAAAATTTACCACTTGGTATGTTTTGGGAAATAGCTACAGTAATGTGGGCTCAAACTTGCAAAATCACTGGAATGGCCCTTGAATATTGAGGCCAGCAATTCGACACGGTGCTGGTTTGCCTTGTTGAAAAAGTTGCTGTAAACTTTTCCCGCTGAAAAGTTGCAGCCTGATGGAATTTGCAGTCTTGTTGATTTTGTGATTTTGTTCTGGTTTCGTTTTTGTTGTCATGCAGCCATGTGTGCATATGCGTGCCTGTCGACGTGTAATGTGCTTAGACGATGTCTTAAAGTTGCAGTTCACGTTCCCTTGTGTCGTATTTTAGGGGACGTGCTGGAGCGACTTAGTTTTATTAATGACGAAACATGAAGAAACAAATTGGAGCTTTAATCAGTCTGCAGGGACGGATTTCTAAACATAAAAAGTTTGCGTAAAAGGAACAGAAACTGCCTAAATTTTCTGAGCAGCTTAGAAGATGGCGAACAAACAAATTCCTGCTGTTCGCTTAAATCTTGAGACAATATTCCTATTGATTAAACTCACCTCACGTCTCACTCTGCTGTCTCTAAAACCTGCTAAGCACTTACAAAATCCATTTCTGCACGCTTTCAGACCTTTACTTGCAGACCGGTTAGAGTTCAAATGAGTTTTGAGCCGTTTTGTCATGAAGAAAACATACATCTTTGTAAACTTGCTGATGTCCAGAGAATGAGAATGAAGGTAGTAAAGAAAGCAAAGAGGTGCGTCTGATTAAAAGTGACTTACTACTGTAATCGCAGATATACCTCTACCATTACTACTGGTCTCTTGTGTGACCTTGCTTACATTTGTGTACGTTATTGTACATATAATAAAACAAAACAAGACGTTTTGCAAATTCTGCTATTTCATGACATTTAACATAATCAGTATTTAATTTTGTTAAACTCCTTTCAGGCTCACAACTAGTAGTAAAATGCTGTGTTCACAGACCTCGGAACTCCCGATTTTTTTGACTTCTTACTTGGAAAAATGTGTTGGAACAGCACTTGAAGTTGGAGCTCTGGCTGGGAAACCCAGCAAAATTATCTACCCTGACTTACAGAGTATGATGTCACCCAACATGGCATTTGTGCAGAGAAGTAATATTCTGAAATTATTTACACTTATGTATCAATAGCAAACATTATTATACAAAATAGATAGCTAACTTAGTGATATATTCTGACCTTTTTCCTTTCAATTTCACGCAAGAAAAAATACTTTATTCGCCTTTTAGCTGATCATTTCTATTCACAAAGCTCGCTTCCACGGGCGCCATGATGAGTGACGTCATACTTGGTATGTCAGGGTAGATCATTTTGCCAGAGTTCGACTTCAAGTGCTGTTCTAACGCATTTTTCCAAGTAGGAAGTCGGAAAAATCTGAGTTCCGAGGTCTGTCAAACGCAGCAAAAGAGTGCTGGTATTCAATATCCCAAACATATTCGTGGAAATGTGCCAGCAGTTTAAGCAGGAAAAAATCAGGATCATTTATCTGTTTTACATTTTACTATCGGTCATTTTGTGAGAGCAGGTGTCACTTTTTGGTTGTGTCATTCAGGAAAAGCGTTTTGCGTTTCTCATCTGGGATATTTAGTCAGGAGGCTTTCCTTCAGCCTGTGCTGGGTAACAAAGCAGGATGACTGCACCTTTCTGAAAGGCTCAAACTGTGTTTCTAGTCTCAGGGTCCCTCCGCAGGGCTGGAAGAGGACTTTCCACAAACGTGACGTTTCCAGGCCTTAAAAACATTAAGGAGCCGCACAAAACTGGTGAAGTGCAGGCGGTGTTTGCTCACTTGCTGTAAATCTGTCTTTTTCTGTTGCAAAGTCACTCGTTTCATTCAATCTGTGACATTTGTTGTGACGTTCAGTTCTATTCTGGCTATTTCTGGCTACTCCTATTGATCTTTGATCCAGAATCTTTAACTGCAGGCAGGAAATGAAGCTCCAGAATAAAGCAAGGTTACCTGATGACCTTTGACTTCTGCCACACAGCTCCTCACTACACTTTCTCCCGTGACATTTTGCATTTGTATTAAAAATGTTTTCGAGCACAACTCATCTGAGTATTATGCTGTTCAAAATTCTGTAGCCTGCACATCTTAAGGGTTTACCTACAAAGTTTTATTCTTCACGTTTGTAATCATTGGTCATGGAATAATAGCTGTAAGGAATCCAATTAAGTTCTTATTAATGAGAAGAGATGGTGTCTGATTTGATGGGAAAGCTGTGCTTTTTGGCATGTTTCACCAATGAAGGACTTTAATTACTGGGTTGATTGTTCTGAAAGCTTTTTAAAAGGTAAAAGCTGTTTATTTGCCTTTTGTTTTAAAAAGAGATTTATGTAAATAAAATCATCTTTGATATTGATTGTCTTGTCTGTCTCAAATATCACAAACATCTGGAGTTTTCATAGCATGTTCAAGTACGTACTTTTGGCATGTGTAAATACAATACGCATGTTATTTTAACATAACTATTTCATGTACAATATTGAATAGAAATACGTATTTAATACCAGTCACACATTCGTCACACATTCACCTGGCAGGTAGAGAAATGCAGCTGACAGACCAGCAGATGTCATCATTTATCATTTTAAATGAAATTACAGGCTCTTAACTTGCTAAATTTTGCCAACTCATTTAGTACCAAGCTAATAAAATTTTTTTTTATACACAATGAAGAACAATATTTTTATTAATCTTGACAGTTATTGATAATTGATAATGTATACAGGAAAGTATTAAATTTGCTGTGGGACCTCTACAGACCCACAAACCATTCTTGCTGTTGTGGGAAGTTATTGTAAATTTGTGCATGTCGATGATCATAACTTATTTATATGATAAATGAAGCCTTTCAAAGGACGATATTCAGGTGAGGACTAAAGTATACGTACCAGCCAGTGGCTCTGTACTGGAATACTTCTTTATGTTTGAGAGGCAATTATATTAACTTTGAATGTCATGATATCAGACTTCAAGTGTGTATATCCTAACAGATTATCACACATCACCCTGTGTTCTTCATATGAATCTTAGGTCTGGGACCTGCTTGCTGATTCAGCCTTAAGTGTATGCCATTTTTGGGTAACATATTTCAGGAGTGCTGACTAATTTTTTTTGTATTGTCTACAGCAGTAATCGTTTAGTCCACGATAAAACTGTGAAACTGAGATACACTCAACACTAAAACTGATTAGATACAGTTAAATTCTGGGTTTTCTGCCAAAAAGTTCTGGTTCTTGAACTGGTTCAATTCGATATCAGTTAAACCAAGGTGTCATCTAGTGAACAGCTTTGACCAACTTGTAGTGGAACCACAGCATTACCAACACAAGTAAAAGAGGAAGCTTCTGTTCCAAATTAGGTTTGCCAACCAAACGGAACCTATTCCAATCAGTATAAATGCCATTTTTGTAGGATAATAGCTCATTTTTTGTGATTGTAAGTCACTCCACTTTTTTCAAGTTATGTTGTGAGAAGGGTTTCCCCCTACTATTAACAATGCTATTGTTTTAATGTTGTAGGTTTTTTTTGTCCATGCTTTTACTTTGAAATGTAACACCTGCGTTTTATTTTGAAAGATGTTGACGGAAGTTGGCCAACAAATTCCTGCCATTGACACAGATTCATTCTCCGGCGAAGCTTCAACTTCATGTTTTAAACTCCGGTACACCGAGCGGATTTACGAGAATATGAGACAATTTTACAATTGGACAACACGAATAGAAGACATGGACGGATTGTTTAACGTTAACCGAAGCTTCAGAGAAACGGCGGTCAACAAAACACACCGGTTTCTTTCCCATTAAGGTCGGGAAAAAGACTGAACAGGACTAACAACTTCTTCCCGGGTGGCTCACGTTGTCGGTGGGTGTAGACGCAGACGGAGCGGCGGTGGTTACTGATTAAATAACCGTTAAAAATCAGCAGTTTTTCTAGACTTTGGGTTTTTGTTCTAAATATCGCCGCAATGCTGAAGCTTTGTCTACAGAGAGCTTTCAGACCGGCTTTACAGAAGTTACCATCGGGACTCCCGCAGCAACCGGCGGTGTTGACAGCGCCGAGGCTGGCGGGGAAAGGGCGACACGTACCGAGCTGCTGGATGGGAACACACGGGAGAAACGAGCCGAGGGAGCCGCTTAACTCCCCCAAGCGAGCCAAGGAGTTCATTTACCGCCTCCAGCCCAAGGAGAGGACGTGTTTACTCAAGGAGCTGCAGAGTTTCGAGTCCATCGCTATTGCTCAAGGTGAGGAAGGAGCAGGTCAAAGGTCACGGCGTCATGCTAAACACTGAGATGGAATGGCAAATCACAGAGGCTACTTCTACTAGCAATGAACCGATATTCCATATTTTCTCACTTAAATCAGCTAATATCGGTATCAGCAGCTCCCGTACAGGTGAGAAACAGGTTTCCAGGTTGCTAAATAAACTTGTCAGCATTTATTATTCCATCATTGATACCCATTATTAACTTTTAAAATATGATATTTGTGATAGCTTAGCAATTACATCGGTGTATCCTAGCTTGTGTTGATAAAGATGTTTTTCCACTTAATAGCAGCTAATATTAATATGCATTATTAGCCTCAGTACAGGTGTAAAACAGGTAATCCTTCGTAGAAATCTATCGAGAAATTAAATCAACCTTGCTTTCTACAATCGTGGACAGGTGTTAGGAGGTGAAGCATTGAATTTTAAGGTGGGTGTATCAAATGAAAGATTTTATTTTTGAAATATTAAAGGATATGGCAAAATCACACAATAACTGTAATACGCTTTTATGTTTTATAAAATAATTGTCAGTAATGTAACTTGTTTGCAGGTTTTGTAGGGCTTAATTGTGCAAAATCACTGGTATAGTACTTTAACTTGAAATGATTTACATGATTGGAAAAAACTCTTTATTTAAACTGCACTGAAGTTTAATTTGATTTAATTAGATTCTGGAGTTTAATTAAATTTAATTAGATTCATGAGGCCATAGCAAATACAAAGCTCTTCACAAAAAACACACACTTTCACTTCCTGTTTGCCCTGAATGTGCTGCTGTTTTAGCTTTTTTTTTTTTTTTAACCACCTGTGCTAATCCATTCTGCTGATCTTGTTTTCTGCAATTAAAGTGATTCTAAAGTTTAAAAAAAAAACATTACAATATGACTTAAAGTTTTATGCAATATCAGCACTTTATTTTCCACTAAACCCTTCTGTTTCCTTTACCTTCTCCCTCTACCTTATTTTCATCTCTATCTGCTTATTGCTGTGGATTTGTCACAGCCTGGACAGGATCTCCCACTGTGTCCAATTAAAATACACCATGAAAGGGTGAACCTGCCATCGTTTGCCTCAGATCTGACAGGACAATAAATGGTAAATAGTGATAGCATAGGTTAAAAAAAAACAGCACTTTTTAAAAATATAGTCTGGAGCCCATT
The DNA here is from genome assembly GCA_014773175.1 of Lucifuga dentata. NCBI lineage: Eukaryota > Metazoa > Chordata > Actinopteri > Ophidiiformes > Bythitidae > Lucifuga > Lucifuga dentata. The sequence goes on from VXCM01005119.1 coordinate 19,669, forward strand.
AAATTGTTAAAGTGAAACTGTTACCCAAAATTAGTGTTGAAAAAAATTAATAGAGGAAGTTTCCAGATATTTTGTGTTGTTAAATACCTTCATAAGTAAGTAAAGGTAGGCTGAGTAAAAACACCTGATTAGGTGACGAAACATTCTATTTTAAGGTGGATGCATCACCTGATGATTTGATTTTGATTAATTCAGAGATCTGGCAAAATAACCCGAAAACAAACTTTTATAATTTGGAAAAATAGTTGGCAGTAACGTAACGTGTATACAGGTATTATTTATTGGGGTCAAATATGCAAAACCACCGGTATGGTCCTTTAAGGAAGTTGTTAGGTTGTGATGAAGATGTAGAAGTTGTTCCTGGTGTTTTTTGGGTTCATGGCTGGATTGGTGATGGATTCTGAAGTTTAATGTGTCAGAACATTTCCAGAAGTAGCAATAATAAACGTGACATAAATTCAAATTGTGTAAATCTACAGGGATTTAATTAGCAGGAACGGGACACTTCTCTGCTGGAGGGAAGACAAGGTGTATTTTTGTACAGCATCCTGCCAAGTGCAGCTTTAAGCCGAGGCATTACAGCAATTCCTGATTTAGACAGCGACAGAGAGGTTTTTAAAGTTAAATTGGTTTTATAGAATCTGTACTAAATGCTGAGGACTGATTCGCTGAGCTGCTGCATTAAATCAGCATCAGGCACGAGAGAAGGCTGCATTTTACTCATACCTATGAAAACTTTTTTTTTTTTTACTTTTCTTTGTTTCAATTAGAAAACATTGAGAAAATATGTATATTTAATTGATTTATGAAGCAAAAATGATCAAGTTCTACCTCAGCAAAATAAAAACTTGGGAGGTTTAAGCTGACATTGGTTTCAGTTCTTTCCAGTTTGATATAAAAATCAACTTGTAGAGACTTAAAATGTGTTTGAGATAATATAATCCATCACGGAGAACATGATGTCTATTCAATTTTTTGCCAAAGTTACTTAATCACCAACACGGAGCTATGTGGGGAAAAAATGTATGTCTCCGCCAGAGAATATAGTCCCAGGAGAAGACAGCTTTTACAGAAAAATTAAGGATGACCGTCCTTTCTTTTTTCTCATGGATTTGATTTTGAAAGATTATATTTGACAAGATAAGATATTTGAATTTTTATTTAGTTATTTGAAAAAACTGAATCAGATTTTTCTCAGCCTACCTATTGTAAAGCGACTTTGAGTATCTAGAAAAGTGCTATGTAAACTTGAATGTATTATTATTATTATTATTATTATAACAAGAAAACTATAATACAATTGTATGGTTGGGTAACATAACGTGTATGCAGGTCGTATTTATTGGGCTTAAACATGCAAAATCACTGGTATGGTCCTTTAATGCAGTACCCATCCCCTCTCTTGCCGCGTTAAGCCGGTTTCACATGCTAAGCATTGAGCGTTGCGCTGACCTGGGTGTTGCATTAATGTGTATTGGGAGTGGCAGTGACTCATAACATCGCGTCATGCCATCTTGAGTGCGGCACACGGATTCTCCGTTTTGACGTGGCGCTCAAAGTTCAACCAAATTCAACTTTGACATTCCTGATGCTGGCCAATCAGAGGTTGGCATAAGCAGAAGTGCCACAGTAATGGAGGAGAAGCTCATAACCCGTGTAGAGCAGTTTAGAATGGTGATCCAACATTCGCCATTTTTTTGCTTTTCTTGTCCGAATGAGAAGAAGAGCCAGAGCCTTCTTTGTTGCGATGTCCATGCCGCTACCCGATTTGACTCGGAAACCCGATTTGGACCATAAATGTGCAAAGATCGCCCATGATAACTGTCAACATGTCATTAGCAACGAGCGCTTACTGTTAGCTCTTGGTTAGCGGCGCTGCTCAGACTCAGAGCGCTGGACGCCAAGCTCAGCAGCAACGCTAACGCTTAGCATGTGGAACAGGCCTAATGGATGAAGACACACACAACATGTTTCAGATCTATTAGAAAGCATTTTTATTATCCTTTCATCCAGGTCATCTCCTCTCCTGTGGTCATTGAGGCCCATCAGTCCTAAAACAAAATCTCCTCAAAACTCTTCTTCATCATAAAATCCAGCAGAGATGATCAGCTGTGCAGTTTCGCTGTTTTCATCCCCACGGTCGGATGAGTTTTGCCTTGTTAGTGGCATCACGCAAAGTTGCCGAAGCAGAAATTCTGCAAGTATTTTGTTCGTCTCGCCGAATCTGTTGCGGTGGAGTCTGACAATAGTGTTTGATTTATTTTCTCATTTCTTTCTTTTTTTTTTTTACTTTCCATGGAGCGTGGTCTCCATCTCTCCACACAATGCACTCTGATTATTTCAGTGTGTGAGGTTTCTTGTGTTTGCGTATAGCAGCCAGGCTAATCTCAGAGAAGCTCTTGCATTGATTTTACAGTTATTCTGCTAGTGGGTTGATATGATGAAAACACTGATCCTCATAGTCTGAGCTCAGTTTTCTTCAAAAGTCTTCATAATTACTGTTTCACAGCAAATCTCATCGTTCTTGTCCTTCCCTCTGTGTCCACTCATCCCTAAATGTTTTTGAATTGCCGTCATTTTCCTTTATTTCATTCTTTCGACAGCGAACTTGTTAACTGCGATGACCAGAAGTGACGTTGGCGAATAAAGTTCTATTGCAGTGTGAATAAACATCCAGCTAATATATTTTGTTTACAGTCTTGCTTAAAGGACCATACCACCCATTTTGCATGTTTGAGCCTAGTATATTCAATTTTCATACAATTGTCACACACATAACGTTACTGACAATCATTTCCCAAAGCATACTACTGGAACAGTGAATTAAAAATGTTTTTCCTACCTTCCAGACCTCCATTGGTTTCAGTTCATTCTACTATTAAAATCAACTTGTTGATACTGTAAACGTTCTTGGGATAGGTAATCCATCATCACCAACAAGACGTGTATTCAGGTTTTTTTAGAAGTTATGTAATTTTAGTGTTTAAGCTCAATAAAAAGCGTGGAGTGAATGTATGCCTCCACCGGGGAATATAGTCCCAAAAGAAGACCTGCGTTTATGGAAAAATTTAAAGGACCGTGACTTCATAAGGCTGTGTAACTATTAGCAGGAGAAACATGGATTTTTAAGGTGGGTGTATCACTTGAATATTTGATTTTGAAAGATTAAGAGATTTAGCAAAATATCAGGAAAGCTGAAATACGGTTTTATCCTTTGGGAAATGATTGTCAGTGACGTAACATGTATGAAAATTGAATATATTAGGCTCAAACATGCAAAATGGCCAGTAATGGCCTTTAAATTGTCTTTTGGTCAGAATCTGCTCTGGTATCCGTCCGTTAGAGGATGTGAGCTTTATGAAAACACGTGTTCTGTTCCAAAGAAATTTGAACTTTTTGTACTGTAAGGGGTCTGCATATTTTTATCCTAATTTCAACTTCATGCTGTTTTAATTCCATTTTTGTTGTATTGTACGGTTTCCCTGAGTGAACAAATAAAATGTATTATTGTTATTATTATTATAAGTAGAAGAAAAGGGGCAGGACTGTATGTGGATGTTACTCAGTCTTCAGGCTCTTTTGGTCCTAACATTTGGACTTTTTTACAAGACAGGTGGCAGTTGCTGTACAGTAACTAGTAGCTCTAGTTCTTTCTAGTCATAGTTGCTTCTACAAGTTACAAGTTAATCGCCACAGCAGCTTATTCACATCCACCTACTTGCTGGATTTATCTATAGACCCCAACATAAGGTGCTAAAAATTTAGCTTCAGTCGCACCAGATTTTCTCCACATTGGTGTGCAAATAATCACTGTTGGAGCTGTAATTCTTTGTAATTAAATTGCAAAAAAACAAAACAACAACAACAAAAACAGTTTTCTTTGTTTTGTGGGTACAATTTAAGTAATTCTTTACAAAAAGCTTACAGACATATTTCGCGGCGATGTATTTTGAGGCAGAAGAAGGCACTTTCTCTGATTCTACTCTGCAAAAGAAACTGAGCCAAAAAGCGCCAATTTGATTTTTGCCGCTCAGCTCTCAATACACAATAATGGAATAATGTGGTGAACTGTGTAATGTAGACGACAGGAATTCTTCTCATCGGTGAAAGTGCTTTTAATTAAGGCACAAACAACAAGAGAGCAAAATTACAACTCATATGAATCAGAGATTTCACTAAAAGGAAAGTCTCTCTGATGGTTACACACATAAAAATAAATCAAAATGCTTCAAATTGAACTCATAATGCTGCAGCTGCAATAAATAAACTCACACCAAACCAGAACATTCACGGCCAAGGAAAGTCCAATGTCGTGCTGCAGGATTCAGAGGAGTCACGTCCTCAGCGTGAAGGGGAGAGAGTCATGCGACCTCATTTCTGCAAGACAACACCTCATACTGATTAGGACAGGCTTTAAAAACAAAAAAATGCATCTGAAGGCTTTTGAACAGATTCATTATCCTCATTATCACTCAAATTCACAGTCACATTTTGTCATTTCTGTCATGAGAAATCTAACTTTGTATTTGTCTTGGGCTCCTTGGACCAGAACGCTCTCTGATAACGCCTCGCATTTTCTAACTGTTGATGTAATGATGCGTAACCACGATTTAACCCCAACAAACGACACGATGGCCGCCTTGTTGGCCGAACGTCTTTCACTCTTCCTTCTTTTAACTTTTGCATGTTTCTGTGTTTTTAGTAATATTTCCTCTCGCCTGGTTCTACAGCTCATCAACTTATAAAATCATGCTGGCCACCATGTTTGTAGGGTTCATTTTGCATTTCGGTGCTTCTTCTTCTTCTTTGCTGAATGGCAAAAAGTAATTATGCCCTCGTGCTGGAAATTATTTTAAAAAGGGCCAGTGAGAGAGAAATTACACTCGATCTACACTCCATAATCAAAATCAATAAATTTCTTAACAGCAGTTAACTATAACAGCATTTAATTGATTAACCATTAACTCCATTATAATATATTTTCCCTATGTTTGGTCTGATTTAATATTCCTAAATAAATTAAAATTTCTGACTGTAAATTGTTAGTTTGAATATTGTAAAGTGAAAATTCTTACGCTGAGTAGGATTCTAGTCAGGGATAACTAAATGTGGTCACGTGGAGTCATTTCACTTCCTGCATTGACATTCACCCTCAAACTCTGAGGAGAAATTTACGTCTGGAAGTTTGACAACCGACAGAGTTGAAAAGCTCACCAGAAGCCGTCACGGTGAGAGTTCTTTGAAAGTGCCACTGTCAGACTCTGCCAATTATTTTTACTTTACGTGAAGATTGGCAGCCAGTGTGTGTAACATAAAGGATCCTCCGGCGATGGGTGATTAGCGACGTGGTTGGCTGGCGGAGGAGACGAAGCATTTGGCCGACGGTTGGTGTTAATTTGTCTTTGCGCGGCGTGTGATGGAGCGGAGTGTGACGACAGACTGTCTTCAACCAATTTCTGATTCCTTTTCAATTAAAAGTCTGCCCAGCTGTTAAAATATCACTGATACCGATCATATAACCAGCTTAGTTTTGTAACATTTTTCTGAAGGCTTAAAGGACCATACCACCCATTTTGCATGTTTGAGCCTAATATATTCCATTTTCATACACATAACGTTACTTACAACCATTTCCCAAAGCATACTACTGGAACGGTGAATTAAAAATGTTTTTCCTACCTTCCAGACCTCCATTGGTTTCAGTTCATTCTCTATTAAAATCAACTTGTTGATACTGTAAACGTTCTTGGGATAGGTAATCCATCATCACCAACAAGACGTGTATTCAGGTTTTTTTAGAAGTTATGTAATTTTAGTGTTTAAGCTCAATAAAAAGCGTGGAGTGAATGTATGCCTCCACCGGGGAATATAGTCCCAAAAGAAGACCTGCGTTTATGGAAAAATTTAAAGGACTGTGACTTCATAAGGCTGTGTAACTATTAGCAGGAGAAACATGGATTTTTAAGGTGGGTGTATCACTTGAATATTTGATTTTGAAAGATTAAGAGGATTTTGTAAAATATCAGGAAAGCTGAAATATGGTTTTATCCTTTGGGAAATGATTGTCAGTAGTGTAACATGTATGAAAATTGAATACAGGCAGTCCCCGGGTTATGAGCGTCTGACTTACGAATGACCCATACTTACGAAGGGGCCGCCATAAAGCCTATTAAATTAAAAATTCGAGTTACATACAATGATTTGTAATAATGAACGGCACACTACTTTACGACGCACGTCAAAACAAAAGATGAACAGCTCTTCCAACGTGCAAAATATCAATAGGAGCGAGAGTAAAAGTGTTAACCTACATGTTTTTTTTATACCCACACACACACACACTCTCTCTCTCTCTCCATTATGTTTACAATGTTTTAGGATATCTGGAAGAGTTTTTTTAATGTTTCTTATGCATAGAAAGGTAAAATATATACGCTAGATGTGCACCTTACTTAATGGTTTTGACTTACGAACAAATTAGACTTACGAACAGCCGTAGGCATGGAATGCATTCGTAACCTGGGGATTGCCTGTATATTAGGCTCAAACATGCAAAATGGCCGGTATGGTCCTTTAATGTCTCAAATAGAATTAAAGTGGCTTTGATGAAGTTTAATGGACTGATGGGCTTCAATCTGTGATCCAAATCTGAGATTCTCATATTAAAGGATTTTCAGATTTTTTTTTTTTTTTTNTTTTTTTTTTTTTTTACAGTGTTGATGGGCTTGTGGGAAAATCTGACATCCTAATTCTGCTCACACACTTCTGTGGAAGTGTGTGTGTGTGTGTGTGTTCGTGTCAGGTGTGTAGTGTGTTGCAGACAGCACATCTACTTCGTTAATCTGCAACCTGACAGCAAACAGATGATGGAGCATCTGCCAGAGTCTAATTATACAACACACACACACACGCCGTGCTTTAGGAGACGTACAGAGGCAGCATTCATTCCTTTGACTGGTGAAATCTGCTGCTGGTGGCAGATTGTGCTGCGATAATAATCTCAGTCTGCGTCAGTCAGAAACTATTTTTGGACACATTTTTTTCCCGTGAGTCCGTGTGTTTGTACACGCTGTGCAGTCATTAGGAAGTCAAAGCCAAAAGGGTGTAAGTGGGTTATTCCCACAGTGTGGTCTCATATTTTCACATAGTTTTGAAATGAATATATTTATCACAAAAACAAAAATAAAGTTTAATCTGATGTGTTATGAAATGCTTGCAAAAGTAAAAAGCTGCTGTATTTTGCTGCCTACAGCTTCTGTTGTGAGTTTTCTGATGATGTTTCATATGTAGGATCACGTGACTATGAATCTTCATCAGATTCCTTTGTATTATTTTAGTTTAAATCATAAACCCATAATAAGCCTAAATTTGGTTTTTGAATGTCTTGTCATGAACCTGTGGAGCCCCAAAGGAGGCACGGGAGGTGTAAAAATAAATAAAGATAAATAAAGAGTGTAAAAATAAATAAATAGATAGTGGCAAAAAAAAAAGATTCCTTTTGCATGATTTTGCAATATTTTGCAAAACTGAACTGACCTGTCATGAACTTTATGACTTTATTATTTTGTTACACCAACAAAAATCTTGTGGTTGCTGCCAAATTCATATAACTGCAAATTGATTGCACACTTATTCTGTACTTTACAGTAACTTTAACACAGCAGCAGCCTGTTGGAAGTGTGTGTGTGTGTGTGTGTGTGTTACATTTTGTTTGTCACAATTAACAATAAAATGGTCCAGGAAAAAGACATTACAGATTAATTACAAACACTTATGGGCTATAATAGTCTGTCAGTGTTTCGTTATCTGCTTTTTTGCTTTTTTTTTTTTTTTTTTTTTTTTTTGTTTTTTACTCCTTCCATGTTCCCTAAGGAGTTCCTTTTTTCTAAATAACAGTTTCCCACGAGTTCCACGAGTTACTTGTGGCGGTGGGCAGGCACGCCGTGTATCCAATATCCCCCCCTTCCCGATCCTATTCTCTCAAATAGAAATATACATATACAAAAATAGAAATCTACACATCATGGTTCATCTTCTGGCTGTGTGTGTGCATGTCAGTGTGTGTGTGACAGCAGTGTCACAGTTCTAGTTCTATTTTTTAAAGTTTGGGTTGTCGGTCTTCATTAACCTGGCCACCAAGCTTAACACATACGTAGAAATGTAATATTTGACATGAAAAGTCAGTGGGTCACCAAACTGATTCATCCTCTGAGAACTATGAATGTCTGTATTAAATTTATGGAAATTCATCAAATACATGAGATATTTTAATCCTTTAGTCCAGAAGTGTTGAGCTAACAGACCTTTAAGCTCAAACATTGTTTTTAGTGTGTCTAAAAACACTCTCAGTGGGACGTTCTTGACCTTTTTCACAGCAGCTGGTTGTTCAGAGGTGTGAGTCTGCCCAGTTTCTTTACACACATACACACAAACAAACACACACCTACACATCTTTTTTTTCAGATTTGGGTTTGCAGCAAAGTTTATGTACATTTTTTTAGACGATTGTGAGACAAACTCGTATAAATGCATAGACACACATGTCATGAAGTGTTGTTGCTGTAACTGACCCATGCTCTCGTTTGGCCTCTGTCCCAGAATGCACTCTGTTGCAGTGACCCACTTGACTTGAGCGAGCCGAGTTTCTCGCTACACCCACACGTCATTCTGCTGCTGCTCTGCTCTCAGCAAATACAACAAGGCCAAACACCAAGTAGTGTAACATGTATGTGGGCTGTAAATATTAGGCCTGAAAGTGTAAAACCACCGTATGCTCCTTAAAGAAAAGAACATGATGCTCTGTAATTCGTGGATTTCTTTTCACGTAGCAGCTAGCCGGAGTCGTCAGTATAAATGATGAACGTCTGAGCTTTGGCATTTCGGCGGAGCTGCCATTCAAAGCAGCAGGTTCAGCCAAACTTAGCTTCGCCTAGATACAGCAGAATACACGGAGCGGCTGTCAGCCTCAAGTCAAGCCAAGGTTAAGGTTTTACTTTATTATTGTCCCAAGAGTAGAATCTGACTTGGACTTGAGTTACATTCACTGTCATCATACAGATCATAGCTAAAAATCAAGAACAAGGATTAAACAATATGTACTAAATAAATAGCACATAAACACAATGTCAGTAAATATAAAATTCTACAAAAATAGTAAAAATATCCATATATACATATTTATTTCCACATGTATACGTGTATTCAGGTTTTTTTAGAAGTTATGTAATTTTATGTAATTTTAGCGTTTAAGCTAAATCAAAAGAAGACCTGCGTTTATGGAAAAATTTAAAGGACCGTGACTTCATAAGGCTGTGTAACTATTAGCAGGAGAAACATGGATTTTTAAGGTGGGTGTATCACTTGAATATTTGATTTTGAAAGATTAAGAGATTTAGCAAAATATCAGAAAAGCTGAAGTATGGTTTTATCTTTTGGGAAATGATTGTCAGTAACATAACTTATGAAAAATTGTATATATTAGGCTCAAACATGCAAAATGGACGGTATGGTCCTTTTAAATCAACTTGTAGAGACTTGAATTGTGCCTGAAATAGGTCGTCCTTAACAACAAACACGTCTGTTAAATTTTTTTTTGTCAGAATTAATTTACCTGGTCATTACATGGAGCTACTTGGAAAAAAATGTATGTCTCCGCCGATGAAACTAGTCCCAGGAAAAGGGAGCAACCGAGAAATTAAAACAACGTGATTTCCACAATTGTGTGTCAGAGTTAACAGGTGAATTATTGAATATGAAGGTGTGTATCACCTGAATATATGATTTTTAAAAATTAGGGGATTTGGCAAAATAACAAGAAAACTAAAATATGGGTTTATGTTTTGGAAAATGGTTGACAGTAAGGGTTTTATTTATTGGGCTTAAACATGCAAAATCACTGGTATGGTCCTTTAAGACATTATTCAGTAACAGGAAAGTTAACTTAGTCTTTTTCTTATATCACCATGTGTATTCATTNAAAAAAAAAAAAAAAACGTATCACATGTCACTTCAATCAGGAAATATCTGAAATAGCTGTTTTTGGTTCTTGATATTTAATGTTTGATGTGATGAAAATTGCTATGAAATTAACTCAAAAAGTCCTGATGTTCCATGTCTGGTTCGGGGGTCTGTTATGACGGTGAGACTTATCATACACGCCGCCTCGTCAGACGCGTACCAACTAAATCGTAAAGTTTGAACTGTAAGACTCTTGTTGCTGCAGAATTGTTTCATCAAACCTCAAACTCATCACAAACTTCTGATGTGCTTTTGCTTCTCAGAGACCCTGGAGCCCACAGCGCTGACTTCTGCCCAGATCAGATACGGTGAGAGGGAAATAACACACACACACACACACACACAGCTGATCAAACCTGCCTGGCTGCCAGAACATGCAGAGAATAATTAGTTTTGTTGACCTTTTTTTATGACCTTGTCAAATCAGGTTTCTGTGTGTCTCACAGATCGCTTTGCTTCAATAAACTAAAATGACCCCAATTCTTAAAGTTCAAATCATTATTTTTTTTAATGCTGGCATTTTACGTAGAGCCAGAGCAGTATTTAATCATATGTTGGAACACCTCATTAGTTAGTGTGCATAATTCACTTTGAGTCCTAAAATTTATTAATCACAAATTTAGAACTTTCAGAACTTTTAACATCCACTCTTGTCATTTTTGTTTTGCATGAAACTAAATAGTTTTTTTTTTCCCTCATGCTAACAACTACTAGCAACCACATTTACAGAACCCTCCTCTAATATCGGCAAATAAAAGCAAAATGGACTGAAAAAAAAAAGTCTTTAGTGTTTATCCACTTGATCTGTCATTCAAAATATTAACAAAAATGTAACCTAAAATTGAAATAAACAATTGAAAGGGAAAATAAATTCTCATTATGAAGCAAGTATTTTTCTCATATACAGAATATATACAGATACAGTGTGGTCCAAAAGTCTGAGACCACATGTAAAATCTGTGATGTTTTCCATGTAAATGTGGAAATAATCAGAAAATCTGACATCACTAGAAGCTCTGTGGAACATCGTCACATCATGCTGGATAACTTGGCTCATCAGGTTTTTACAAACTTGTGGAGTCCATGATGCTGTCATTAAAGCTGAAAGGGGACGTACCAAATACTAAGATATTCTGATTCATGGACATTTTCAAAGATTTAACTTTTCACTCAAATTGTTAAGATCATTTTATTATTTGTAATGAAAAATCTTGTATTAAATTCAAAAAGAATGCAAATAGAAGCATTTTCACAGTGGCTCAGACTTTTGGACCACACTGTATGTATATATGTATGCACAGTAATAACCTTACATTCATATGTCAGATGTTTTGAGTTACTTTTCCTGATGTTCATTCTCTCGTTTTGTTGTTTGCAGTTCTGCTGCATAACGCCATCCCCTTCATTGGATTTGGCTTCTTTGATAACGCCATCATGATCGCAGCAGTAAGTTGCAGCTTTATTACTGGATTCATCTGAACAACCATTAAAACAGCAACGTAGCAGGTTTTTGACAGATATGGATCCTTATGCTCCATCCTGTTTACTCCTCCTGTTTGCTGTCTGTGAGATTCCACTGAATCTGGATAAAAAAGTCTGAATTGAACGTTCTCGTTTCCTCTCTGCCAGGGAACACAGATTGAACTTTCTATCGGAGTCACACTGGGAATCTCCACCATGGCTGGTAAGAACAGAAACAAGTAGATATGGCTGCTGTCAAGTTGCAACAAAATTCAAAACTTGAGAAACATTAATAAAGTTAGTAATCAATCTAGTAATCAATAAATACTAGATTATGATTTTTTTTCCCCATAGTTTTAAATCAAAATGCAATTCCTGCAAGTTGTCAGTTGATGCTGTTACATCCTACACATAAGTTTTTAACCGGAAAATGGTTGAATATAAAGATTATGATTGATTTGCATCTCTCAAGTATAAACACATATCGTAGCAAACTTGAGAAATAACCTGTACTTTNTTTTTTTTTTTTTTTTTTTTTTACTTCTCTGATCTTTTTTTTTCTGCTTTTTAAATCACATTTTAACTGTAAATATGCCTTCTGTCACATAAAATCCCCACAGGTTTCACTGAGTTTTATAACACTTAGAATATCTGAAATCATTTGAAGCATTAACATGAACCGCTAACGATGCACCAGCAGTTTAACACCTGACTGAAATATTCATTTTAACGTCTCTTATCCTGACACACTTTACTGAAATATTGATATTTCGGTATTTTTTTGCCTGTTATTGCTGAACTGGTTGCAGCTGTTTGCAGCATTGTTGTCGCACCACTGCTGCGAGGCTGAAATCAAGCAGAAAATGTAGAGTTGAGGTCTGTGAAAACCAGAAAGGCGGTGGAGCTTTCACTCTTCCTCCGGCCGCGAGATTATTCCGTTTCCATGGATACGTGCCTCCGATCTCCCCTGCAAGGTGCAAATCAAAGGCTTTGGTGTCTGTTTGGTAAATACAGGACATCCAGTCTGTCGAGTTTAACGCTTCGGGGTTTGACAGAGAAAAATCTTTTACTTTTATTTCTCATTCGTTATTTTTAGTTTTAATTTTCCCTCCCAAATTATTAAAATTTATTGGATGGAGTCAGTTTGAAGCATTCTTGCTTTTTAAAGGAGCATACCGGTGATCCTGCATGTTTGAGCCCAATATATATATAATCCACACAAATGCTGCGTTACTGACAGCCATTTCCCAAAATATACTGCTTTAATGGTAAAATTTTAGATTGTTTTTCCTACCTTCCAGACTGCCATTGGTTTCAGTTCATTCCAGTACGATATAAAAATCAACTTGTAGAGACTTGAAACACGCTTGAGATATTTTGCTTTGATGAAATTCCAATGAAACGCTTCAAATATGTAATCCATCGCAGAGAACAACATTAGGGGTTTTTTTGTTTTTTTTCTTTGTTTGGTTTTTTTGTTTTGTTTTGTTTTGTCAAAGTAACTTTTTTTAATCGATCCAACAAGGAGCTACATGGAAGATGATGTATTCATCCGCCAGGAAATATAGTCTTGAAATCAAGAAATGAAAATGAACATGCCTTCTACAATCATGCAAAAGTGTTAGTAGATGAATCACTGAATTTTAAGGTGGGTGTATCACCTGAACATTTGATTTTGGAGGATTAGGAGATTTGGAAAAACAAAACAAAAAAAAAAACCAGGAAAACTAAAATACAGTTTTATGTTTTGGGATTGTCAGTAATGTAACATGTATACATGTATGCAGATTATATATTGGGCTCAAACATGAATGATCGGAATAGTCCTTTAATGAAGATATTCTTAACCAGTGGTCCGCGGCCCACTGGTGGGCCTCAGAGCCACCTAGTGGGCCGCCAAATGGTGTTTTGAAACAAGTTTTTAAAATGGTAATTACCTGAGGTCTGAGGGATTTTTGAGTGTTTTTCCTGTTTTGTTTTAATGTTTTACATCTTAAATAAATGTCGCTGTTCAAAACATTTAAATTATCCCTCGATAATGTCTCTGTCGCTCCTTCTCTCAGCCGCAGCTGTTTGTGTGAGAGACAGTGAGTAAGGAATGCATGAACGTGATTGGCTGGGGTGGGAGGGATTTTACAAAAGTGGCTCTCTGATAGGTCGAGAGACCTGTCACTCAAGAGTCACGTCCCCTTTTCCAGCTTTGTTTTTAATATAACAGAGCAGCAAAGATAAGGCAGAAAATATATAAATTTAAGTTATTCTCACACACAGATTTTATATTTGTAATATATCAGCTTCCTCTTTGTCCACAGACATAATCTGGATATTATTTGAAAGCTCCAAAGTTATGGCACTTCACACAGCTTGAGAGTACATACATGCAGCGAGCGCTGAGACAGGAAGGGAAAAGTAAAACAGTCCGTACTGCAATGGGAGACTCCAGATGGTTAAAAAAATAAAACTTTGTTTAAATTTAATTTATTACTACTAATAAATTAAAACTAATTAGGCAAGATTTTAATGACCAGTGACATTTTGAAATAACCACACCTGAAATAAGTTGTTTCAAACGTGATTTGACATCAAACAGATGAACGGATTTTACCATGTTAGTAGCTGACAATTACATACAATAACCAATTCTGACTAGGAAATACTGTATGAAGGAGATAATTCTACAACAGCAAAAGCATCAATGTGTGCGGTGAAGAAATATAACCTTGAATATATAATATTTTGGATTCTCTGTGGCAGGTAGTGATGCTGAGCCAAAAGCATAATGTGTGAATGTGGTGAAGTCCTGAAAAATTAATAAAATAAATCCATCAAAGCTTCAGACGCTTATTAGCAGCAAAGTTTCTCACCGAGCGTGAGCAGAATATATATTTTGTTTATTGCAGTTGACAGTGGAAACATAAGTTACGTTTTACATTTATTTTGGAAGGTGGTCCTTGGAAATGTGACAACCTGAAGTGGGCCTTGAGCTACAAAAGGTTAAGAAGCCCTGATTTAATGCCTGCAGGCATCTGTGGAGGAACGTCCTCGCTGTCTTTATGCTGGTGTTGGCCGTGACCTGCAGGCTCTGAAAATCAAACCACAGCATGAATCATTTACTGCGGCGCATTAATGATGATAAAGCTGCTGCTGCTGCCTGTAACTCATAAACATCACAAACATGGAAGCACAACAATCAGAAGGGAAGAAGAAGCTGAGTAAAGAATCCTGGTGATTTTCCAGAGAAACTTTCACAGCTTCTCTCACTCCTACAGACTCCTTCCTTTTCTTCTTTGGTTATTGTTTGGAATCTTCTTTTATTTTTTATAGATGTAAAGTTGATATGTGGGCCTTTGCTGCTGCAGAGTTTCAGTATCTTCGTTTTCTGGTTTTTCTGTGTGTGTGGGGGAGTTTCTAATATTTTTCTTTAGATAGATATTGGATGGGTTTCGTAGTTTCTGAGGAATGATTACAGCAAAAACGTCAATTCCAATTTTTTTTCGTCTCAGCGATCCCGTGGGAAATTTGATGAACGGTTGGCTGGTGATGTTTCTGCATCAGGAGTTTAGATCGTCTCCTCGGAAAAATCTGAGCTTTGATATTTATGATCCAACGTTTGCAGGGATGGTTTGAAAACGTGTGTGTGTGATTATCTCTTCTTGATCAGATTTTCTTCAGCAAACCGTAGAACTTGAATAACAACAAGCGATTCTTTGGAAACTGGATACAAATTTTTAAGAACCAGGAATTTAAAGGAGCATATCAGTGATTTTGCATGTTTGATCCCAATAATACAATAAGCAAATTACTAACAACCATTTTTCCAAAATAAAAAAAGCTACTTTAGCTTTTTTTTTTTTTTTTCCCCNTTTTTTTTTTTTTTTTCCCCAAATCCTCTCTCCAACTCAAATGTTCAGGTGATCAGGTGTTCAGGTCACCTTCACCTGCTAATGCGTACATCTAAATGTAGAAGAAATGGTCATTTTTAATTTCTCGGTAAAATCCATCTTCTCGACCGTGGCACGTTCCAGCTACTAGACAACGTAGGAAATATGGACACCTCCTTGAAAACTTATATCATTTTATATATTGACATCGATTAATATAAAAAAAAATCATGATAAAAAAATTTCATATCGTCCAGCCTTAGTTTTACTCCAAAAAAACAAAATTTGAGCTATTTATTTTTTTTAATAAAGTCACAGAAAAATGAAAATGTTTTCAAACGCACCAAAGTCCTTCATTATTACTGGTGCAGTGTGTTTTAAAAGCTTTTCATGCTCATCTGCAGCCTTCACCGTGTTTTCCTCCTTTGCTTTGTGCATGTCATCAAAGGAGATCTGAAGTTAGCATGTTTCTCTCCGTTTTTTTTTTTTTTTTTTTTTTTTTTTTTTTTTTTTTTTTTTTTTNTCAAGTCTGTCCTCAGGTTGGTGGGAGAGGAGGGTGGGGAGGGGGAGAAAAGTTGAGGCTTATTGGTTTCTTTTTTTTTTAACTTTCTCCTCTAATTAATTATTTGGTCATTTAGTCTTCCCTTTTATTTTCTTCCCTTCATTCTCGTTGCTTCTCATTTCATTTCTTCCCTCCTTTCCCTTTACTTCTACTTCTTTAGTTTTTATTCCCATGCTCTGTTATTCCCCTTTCTTTCTGTGCACATTTACCCTTATAACTACTGCTACACACACCAACACACACCTGATATTTATCATATGCAATTATTGTTTATCACCATGGAATTACTCTCAGTTCACTCATTGCTATGGCAATAAAAAAAATAAAAAAAAGTTGAGGTTTGGACAATCAGAGTGAGGACATTTATAAAAGAGACTTGGGGTTTTATCAAATTTACCAAAAAAAAAAAAAAAAAAAANAAAAAAAAAAAAAAAAAAAATTGTGTGTGTGTTGTAGTCTTGCAGGTTACGTGGAGGCTCTGGCATCCAGACTGGGGATGCAGATTCCAGATCTGACGCCCAAGCAGGTGGACATGTGGCAGACCAGACTCAGCTCCCACATGGTGAGATAATCAATAAAAAATAAAATAAAAAAACAAGAAAACTTCCATTCCTGCAGAAATTCCACATCTGGTCACGCAACAATTAACGCGATGTCAAATAATCCCTGCATGATGTGAGACGATATTTCTGCAAAAACATGGAAGAACGCTTAAGTTTCATTAAAAAAACACTTTAAAATAACACAAAAAGGACAACTCCAGTTGCCATGGAGATAGATTATTTTCCTGAGGAAGTTTCTTTCTGCTGTATTTGTTTGTCATCACTGGAAATACATACAGAAATTTTAAAAAAACACTTCATTTAGCAGAGAAAGGTGTAAAAGTTTTCTTTCCTGCAGGGTAAAGCCATCGGCGTGTCCATTGGCTGTATCTTAGGGATGTTCCCGCTGTTATTTCTGAGTGAGGAAGACGAGAAAGAGGAAGAAGCACAACCCGCTGGTGATGCAGCGTCACACTAACAACCCACTACTGTTACACAACTTCTGACTCACAAACCGCAAGCCAATGATGTCATCTTAAAGGACCATACTGACCATTTTGCATGTTTGAGCCTGATATATTCAATTTTCATACATGTAACGTTACTGACAATCATTTCACAAAGCATACTACTGGAAAGGTGAATTAAAAATGTTTTTCCTACCTTCCAGACCTCCATTGGTTTCAGTTCATTCTCTTATTAAAATCAACTTGTTGATACTTGAACCATTCTTGGGATAGGTAATCCATCATCACCAACAAGACATGTTTTTTTTTAGAAGTTACATAATTTTAGCATTTAAGCTCAATAAAAAGCGTGGAGTGAATGTATGCCTCCACCGGGGAATATAGTCCCAAAAGAAGACCTGCGTTTATGGAAAAATTTAAAGGACCGTGACTTCATAAGGCTGTGTAACTATTAGCAGGAGAAACATGGATTTTTAAGGTGGGTGTATCACTTGAATATTTGATTTTGAAAGATTAAGAGATTTTGCAAAATATCAGGAAAGCTGAAATACGGTTTTATCCTTTGGGAAATGATTGTCAGTAACGTAACATGTATGAAAATTGAGTATATTAGGCTCAAACATGAAAAATGGTCGGTATGGTCCTTTAAGTTTCATATTCGTCTGTCTTCCTCAGGCAGCATTCACACTCCGTTTTCGAAACATTTCAAAGTGTTTTTGAAAAATTTCTTTCAGTGGATGATCAAATCATAAAGTCCAGTCGTTGCTGTTAAGAGGATTTTGCCTTTTTTGTAAATTTCTCCCATCCATCATTTTTTGATTAACTGATTGTTAAATTAGTATGAACAAGTTTTGCAGCATTGAAATTCACTTTATTACATAATGATAGTCTAATTAAGAAGTTCATGTTACAGCATTTAGCAAAAAAAATTGTGAAACTTTAAAGGTGCAGTCTGTGATCCAAATGCAAACAAAAGTGATGCACTGCCATCAAAAATCAAAACAGGATGAAACACGAGGCAACACTTTAAACTAATTATTCATGCTACAGAGGAAACAAAATATTTGTGATATCTACTAAATAAATGAAGTAAATGATTAATCAGTCAATTTTCTGCACATCATCTAATCAACTAATTTTTATATTCTGAACGCTGCCCAAAAAAAAAGAAAAAAAAAGCTGGCTGGACAGGAAACGAACATGAATCACAGCTGATTTTCCTAAACAGCAACGATCTGACGTTTTCATTAAAAAAAAAATTTTATTTAAACAAATTAAAACAAAAAAAATGTGGCTTTACCAACAGAATCAGAGCTTCAGGCGTGTTCGGGTGGTTTTATGTTCAGGTGGTTGTATGTTTGGGTGGTTGTATGTTTGGGTGGTTGTATGTTCAGGTGGTTATATGTTTGGGTGGTTGCATGTTAGGGTGGTTGCATGTTAGGGTGGTTGCATGTTTGGGTGGTTGTATGTTCAGGTGGTTATATGTTTGGGTGGCTGCATGTTCGGGTAGTTGTGTGTTTGGGTGGTTGCATGTTTGGGTGGTTCTATGTTCAGGTGGTTGTATGGTTGAGTGGTTGTTTGGGTGATTGTATATTTGGGTGGTTGCATGTTTGGGTGGTTGTATGTTTGGGTGGTTGTATGTTCGTTTCCCAGCCTGACAGCAGAATCACTGACAGCAGATAAACTACTGACAGAAAGTCTCAACTCATTTCAGGTTTAACAGTTTGTTTTATTTTATTAACTCCAGTTTACAGGAAATTAAAGTCTTTATTTTGTTCCTCATTTGACACTTTGCACATTTAAAGATTCATCTCTCAAACACTAGCTTGTTTAACAATAACTTGCTTGTTTTATTTACTACATCACCTGAAACTTTGCAAGTTTGAATGGTTTCACTTTTCGGTCAAAAAAGTGAAAAATTCATGTGAATATTAACATTCAGTACATTTACATGCACGTTAAAACTTTGATAATTCTCGGATTAAAGGTAAAACAAATTATTTCGCATGCCATGTATACACCTTAACTTAATTGAAATTGGCGTAAATTGGAGTTAAGGCTACTCAACATGAACGCTACGCTCTGATTATTTGTCTCAACTGTGATTAAGGTCATAATACAAGTAAGACGTATACGTTTATATTAATAGAATCAATGGGATTCCACAGTTTACAGAATATACGTGATGTGTTGTGTAATTGAGGCGAGTCCACCAGTTGAGGAAATGCACGTGGATGTGGTTAATTCGGATTATGGCGTTTTTATGCCTGAATAAATCGATTTACAATCACATAATCTAAGTCTGTTATTCAGAGCAAACCAAGTCTGATTTACGCCGATTTCAATTTAAAAAATTGATTTATTGTCTTAATCTGAGTATAATCAAAGTTTGAAAGTGCATGTAACCATACAGACAGACAACGCGTCATGTATATTTGACGAATCTGGAATCCTCTTAACTCTGTCCATGTTTACATGTTACTCACATTATTGCAGTAAAGACTGATAATCAGAGTACAGTCTTCATGTAAAGCAGGAGTGTTGTGAGTCGTAAAGGTTCTACAAAAAAAAAAAGAAGTATAGTAAAGGAACAAATTCAGCTGCTACCTCGATGGCAATATTTTGGGTGTTTGCATGAAGAAATAATGTAGCTTCAAACTGTAATCAGATGTTTATTTTCATTTGGAATGTTTTTTCTATGCTGGCAACTCTTCAAATGAGTTTAATAAGGAAAGAGACACAAAGAACTCATTTGGCTTTATACTGAAATTTGTGTTCCAAAGCCTCTTTATCTTTGTTTCTGTCCTCGTCCCTCCTTCCCTCTCACACTCTTTGACTTGGATCCAGCAGTGTGTGTAATTACTGTTTTTCGCTTTGGTTTCCTCAGACTTGAAGCTCCAGATGGTTCAGATTTTCCCTGAAAGATAAAATTAAAACCATTTGGTGCTTTCTGTACGACTTCAACTCTTTATTTCTCCCTGTTTGCTCCTAAAACACATACACACACACTCCACAGCTCTTTGTGTGTATGCATGGTGCTTTAATTAAAGAAGGTGAATCCCTGTTTTTCCTTTTCTGTTTTGAGCCTCCTGCATGGAGGGCTGACAAGATGTTTTTTTGGTTTTTGTTTTGTTCAGCCCTTTTATTCCCTCGTTGACAGTCCAATTCATTTTTCTCATTGACTTTCCAGTTTATGTATAAAATAATCTCTGCAGTTAACAAATATACACCTACACACATTTTGTCTGAAGACATCTTCTCTGCAAACTCATACACTTTAGCATGCTTGACCTGCAGCTCGATAAAACTGATATATGATTAAAAAAAAAAAGTATAGCTTGTGTTTTCATGCATTAGGTGGTGTAATTACTGCAGAAGAAGAAACCACAGAACCAGAGATATTTTCTGCATGAATCTAAAAGTCAGTGAGAAAATTGAATATCTAAGGAAGGAGCTCCTGCGTGTTAGAAAGATATTTAAATTTGATGGAAATTGTATTTTTTTTTTTCATTTGATGGCTATATAAAATACTCTGAAAGAAAAAACATAAAATTTTATTATTATTATTTTGTTGGACAAAATTTAATGACACTGGAGCCCTTTTTCATTTTGGGAATTTTATTTCAGAATCGGAGAGTTACATGGACTTTGGACTATATTGTAATTTATTATTAACTCTGAATGTCATGAGTGATTTTCTTTCTTTTCTTTTTTTAAATTTTGTCAGTCTGGCTCATTAGAAATGATTTTCTGAAGGATGAAAGGGATGAAAAGCAGAGGATGAACGATATAACATCCATTTGAACCATCTATAAATCTGTCAATAAGGCATAAAAAAGTAAGAAAAAAACCCATAACCTCATGAAGTAGTTCATATGATTTTTTTTTTTTTCAGGATNAAAAAGTAAGAAAAAAACCCATAACCTCATGAAGTAGTTCATATGATTTTTTTTTTTTTCAGGATACTTTAAATTTTTCCCACATCATGCAATGTTTATTTTATGAAGGTTTTTCTGTTTTTTGTATTTTTTTTTTCCTCTCAGATTCTGATTATCTGTATAATTTTACTCCAGATCTTAAAAAATCTTGAAAAAAATGTTTTACTGAAAATAAAGTGTGTAATCCCTAAATGAATGCTGTGTTGTGCTGCCCTCTTGTGGACAAAAGAACAACAGTCATGTACTGCATAAATTTAACAGTTAAAGGATCATACCGGCCATTTTGCATGTTTTGAGCCTAATATATTTAATTTTCATACATGTTACGTTACTGACAATCATTTCCCAAAGGATAAAACCGTATTTCAGCTTTCCTGATATTTTGCAAAATCTCTTAATCTTTCAAAATCAAATATTCAGGTCATACACCCACCTTAAAAACATTAAGTTGTTTGTGTATGAATCCAGACAGAGGTTATATTGTGTCTAAACAGCTACTTGTGGATAACTTCGGCAATGAAATAACAATTTTGAGTGCTTACATGGATAAAGCACTAAAATGGCCAAACATTAAATCAAGATAACCAAGCCTTACTGGCATATTCCCTTTATTTAAGAGGGTGTTGTAATGTCATGCAAGAGCTTTGTTACATGGATGAGCTTGACAATGCTTCAAACCTTAGGTTTATACTGTCAAAGTTACCATATAAAATTACAGACAGATGGAGAATAGCAGCTCATGACATTCTGGGGCAAACAAAACAAGCAAAGTTTAAAGCTCTTGTAAATTTTTTTGAGAGACAATGTAAAAATAGCCTCAGATTCACTGTTTGGCAATGTTCAGGATTCTCAGACAGGCAGGAAGCAGCAGCAGAAACCTGTGAACAACAAACAGCCGATGTTAAGTACTTTCAGAAAGGACAGAAGCACTTTTGCTACAGCAGTGATGACTATGAAACCAGCTACAAATAATGAAGGAAAACAAGAAAACAAATCTGATGCATTCACTAAACCTTGTTTATTCTGCTCTAGTGATCATTTACTTGTTAATTGTCTGCAAATAAAGGTACAGCAAAACAAAGAGAAGGAATTCCTACCAAAGAAAGGACTGCTTCAGCTGCCTAACAAAAGGTCATCTCAGTAAAAACTGTAAAAAGAAGATGATCATCGTACATGCTCGGACGCCGCTTATTGCAGCTATATTTACATTTTGATTCCCTTTAAGGCCAACAAGCACACCTTTACTTCTGTTTCCCCTGTTTTATGATAACATTTTAACAACTTTTAGTGGCTCTCTCTCTTCTGTTCGTTCATTAATGTGTATTTCAGTGTGTATTTCTGCACTTTTTGGTGGTAAATTTCTCTTCATGTCCATTTTCACAAGATTATTTCCATCAGTACAACAACACAGACATGATTTATTCAGTTTTTTTGCTCTGAGTTTCTGTTTTTAGCATAAACACCGATTTTTCCCTCGATTAATTCATTTACACCACCTGTACTTGCAATTTTAGATCATAGTTAAGGTACAATTAATGGAAACGTAAAACTTCCTGCTTTCTTTTCACAATAAAAGCCTTACAATAGTTCACGGCAGAATCCATTCCTGGAGGGTTTTTATTATGAAATGTATGCAGGAAGTAGCAAGTTTCATTAACAGTAATTTTGCTATTTTTCGTGATAAATCATATGTAATCATCAATTACTTGAACTTTTAACACCAAAACTCTAAATCCCCAATTTCTCTCTCCGTCTTTGTTGTTTCCACACTTTAAGTTCATCAAAGCAAGTTTATTTGTGATATTTCGGCTAGCCCCGCTTTTCCGCTAGCCTGACTCGGTATGGACGAAACCAACAGAGTCAAGCATAGACGTAGATCAATAAACTTGATCATATACGTTTACGATTTATCCAGCTCTGGTGAGATTTACAAATTACTTTTATTTACTTTTACTTAGATTTGCTTTTATTAGAGTTGATTAATAGTTTGGAAGTGAGTTTTGTGAAAAAGTTCTTATCAATACGTCATGGTAGGGTCCAACCCTATAAATACAGTTTGAATGGCGGCTTTGTCGTTCCAGTCACTTAGCATGTCTGAACAGGTAGGACACATGCTACACGTCACTTTTCTGCTTACCGTGCTTAGCTTTGACATGTATGTTGGTCCTGGTCATGATGCCGTTGTGGCTGTTGAACTCTGAAGTTGTTGTTTTAGTCAGTTAATGGTTGTTTGAGTTGGTGTTTTAGTCTTGGTCTCGGCTTTGTCACCGCTGTTTAGCTAGCTGCTGCTGTGTGCGTGTTAGCATGATTAGCAGTGTGCTGACAGCTTTAAATATTGTTTTTGGTGTTATTGGTCTGCATCGATGTTTTGCTGGTTTCTGCTTGGCGATTTTAAAATGTTTTAAATGCTTCCACGACACGCGCACACACGCAAACCAAGACCAGCAGGTGGAACTCATCAGCTCATCACTGAAGACACACCACAGGTAGGAGGCTTTTTTTAAAAAAAAAACCTTTTTGCTGTGTATGTGCTGCGTTGCTGCTGTTGTATGTTAACATGTTGCAATGCTTTTGTGCTTCATGCTAAGCTGCAGATGGTTTTAATATTGCAANGTATGTTAACATGTTGCAATGCTTTTGTGCTTCATGCTAAGCTGCAGATGGTTTTAATATTGCAAAGGAGTTGTATTGCTGCTGTAAAAATTCCGTTTTGGGCTGTTAATGGCTGCATTGACATGATGGCGTGTGGCTGAACTCTGACATTGGTTTTAGTCATTTGTTTGAGTTGACGTGTTTAGTCATGCTGGTGCTAGCACGTCAGCTGTGGCTTTCTTGCTGTTGTTAAGTTGGTTGTTGCTGTGTGTTTATGGTGTTATTGCTTGATGGTTTTAAATGCTGCTGTGACACGCTCACACACACACACACGAACCAGCAGGTGGAGGTCATCACCCGAAGACATCAAAGGTAGGAAACTTTTTAAAAACCTTTTTGCTGTGCTTTATGCTAAGCTACACATGGTTTTAATGTTGCAAATGAGATGCATTGTTGTTAAATTAAGAACTGTGAAAATTCAGTTTGAGCTGTTAATGGCTGAATTGAAATGATGTTCAGGTGTGTGCATGCATGTTAAGGTGTTAGCCAGGTTGTTGGTGCTGCATGTTTAGCAGGTGTTGGCATGGCTTGTTGCTGCTGGGATGTTAGCGTGGATGCTACAATATGTTATGCTGCGTGTTTTACTGAGATACGTGTGGTGCTGCTGACACACACACACACACACACACTCTCCCTACAGTTCAAATCAGAGGAACAACACCACAATATGGTGACAACTTTTGCGTTGAGTAGATTTGCATTTGGACAATTTCATTTTTGACAAATTTCTCGCATTTTGTGGCTCAATTTCTCATTTTGTGGCTCAATTTATCACTTGACATTTTTCTCATGGATGAATTTGATGGAGGAATTACATTTGGACGAATTTCTCGCATTTTATGGATGATTTTCTTGCACAACCACCTGTGGGAAGGAAGCATTAGCCTCATGGAGATGATGGTAAGTTGATATTTTATCTGTTAATGGTCAAACTCGTGTTGATGTATGATATTTAATGGCCAAAGTACAAGCTAATGCTAACACTGAGTTATTTTGTTCTTAAACTTGGAGCGGCCGAAATTAGTAGCTAATGTTACTGGCAGCACATAATGCACACACTCCACAGTAGGTACACACAGGTGAAGCCTCCTGGCCCTCCTGTCGGGTGGCGGCTGACCAGATGATGTCATCCTGTTCGGTGTTGGCTACCTACATGATGACGTCAACTGTAATACACAAAGGTTTAAAATGGCCTCGTTCCATCATCACGTCCTTATGAATTTCTGTGTTTTTAATATCTTTCAGACTGAGTTATTGATCCAGCAGAGGCCGGTTTCCTGGACTTCCTGTGGTGGAANTTAATATCTTTCAGACTGAGTTATTGATCCAGCAGAGGCCGGTTTCCTGGACTTCCTGTGGTGGAAACTACCAACAAGATGTGCAGCCACACAAGCAACACTATAATGGTAAGTCAACTATTCCATGTAATATATAAGTTTATAACTGTAGAGATGTTTGGCCTTTGGATGAATTTGTTGTTTTATGGCTCAATTTCTCTTTTATGGCTCAATTTCTTACATTTTGTGGCTCAATTTCCTCGTGGCTCAATTTTTTTGCATTTGGCGTTTCTCTCATGGATGAATTTCTCACATTTCATGGACAAATTTCTCACAATTTGTGGACACATTTCTCGCATTTTATGGAGGAACTTCCCGCATTTGACATTTTTCCTGGATAAATTTTTCCATGGATGATTTTCTCCCAATTTATGGACGCATTTCTCTCGGATGAATTTCTCGCATTTGACATTTCTCTCATGGATGATTTTCTCCCAATTTATGGATGCATTTCTCTCATTGCCAAAGCTGCCAAATTGGCCCAATTTGGCAGCTATTAAAAATAATTAAAACTTCAACTACTTTACCAACTGACTTGGAAACAAATTGGCAGTAAATAATGACATTGATATATATATAATCCAAACAACTGAAATTGGCATCTTTTGGTGAAAATTTGAATTGTGAGCCAGGATGGCGAGTAATGTTAATTAGTCCAAATTATTGCCTCCCAAAATCCAACCCCGCGTCCTCGCCGTGGGAGGTGGAAACAGGCAGAGTACAGGCTTGCCAGACAAGGTGAGCTGTAGCAGGTAGCTATGCTAACCAGCTGCTTGGTTGCCACAGAGACCTGTCTGGATTCACCTGGAAATGTTCTGGCAAATGGGGCTCTGGTGAAACTGAGTGCGCCAAACCCATCAAGGATAAAAATGACTGATACTTTTGTTTGTGCAGAAACTAATTTTTTTTCTTTTTTTTTTTTTTTCCAGTGT
>VXCM01005120.1:0-49682 GCA_014773175.1 Lucifuga dentata
ATGGAGGCAGATGATTCGCTGTGGTGACCCCTGAAGGGAAAGCCGAAAGGAAAAGAAGAAGAAGCCCTATAAATACTTGATGCATATGTGTGATGTTACTGACAACCATTTTACAAAACATGAAACCGTGTTTTAGTTTTCTTGTTTTATTTTACCAAATCTTCTAATCTTTCAAAAATCAAACGTTCAGGTGACACACAGACACACACAGCTTTAATCATGTTTTATCTGCTAACACGTATGTTTGAACATAGCAGAGATGGTTTAGTTTCTCTGTAAAAGCTGTTTTCTCCTGGGACTATTTTCTCTGGCGGAGACATACAGTTTTTTTTCCTGTGCAGCTCCATGTTGGATCAGTTAAATAAAACTACTTCAACAAGAAAATTAACAGATGTCATGTTCTTGTCATAAATTATTTATTTCAAACATGTTTCACGTCTGTACAAGTTGACTTTTTATTGTTACTGGAAGGAACTGAAACAACGGCAGCCTGAAAGACAGAAAACAGGGCGTCAACGAGCAAAGTTTGTTTCTTCAATCTGGGAAATTCTCATTCATTATTATCTTTTCACGTGTGTGTTTGTGTGTGTGTGTGTGTGTGTGTGTGTGTGTGTGTCTTTGGTCTCATCAGGGCAAACTGCCAATCACCACCAGCCAAGAAAATCAGTGTGTGAGCTGACTCATGCTGTCAGTGTGCGTGTGCGTGTGTGTGAGACATATCACAGCTGTGCTCGACATTTTCTGGCAAGAATCTGTGTTTTGATGACGTCATTTTGTAGAACTTTGTCCAATCACAACAATAAAAATAAATAAAATAAAAAACAAAATAAAATCTCTGTCATGATATTGAGGATATTCAAGGAAATATACTGGAAATATAAGATTAGAATATAATAAGTATCTATTGTGGTTTGCTGTTGTTTTTTCTTGGCCAGGTCTCTCTTAAAAAGAGATTTTTAATGAGATGTACCTGGTAAAATAAAGGTAAAATAAAAAATAAATAAATGTACATATCAGGACTAAATAATGTGAAAAGGCTGTGAATGAAACTTTATGAATTTAGAAACATTAAAGGCTTGTTTTTGGAGTAAATAACCCTGTAAATAAAATGTATTGCATAACAATCGAGTCAGTAATTTTCTAAAATTAAGAGCTATTTTCTTGATGTGACATTAATGTCCAGAAACTTCCTGAAGATGATCTGTTTTTGATCATGTTGAAATGATCTCATTGTAACGGTAGATTTTTTTTTTTTTAACTTGTTTGAAGAAAATCAGACTTTCTGGACGTAGTAACAGAAAAATTACTTTTTTATTTTCCTTCAGATTGATCTGATTCTTGAAGTAATTAAATCCATCTTCTTTTATTAGATATCTTGGATTATTCCTTTCAGACTTTCTGGGCAGCTAAAACATGCATGAAACACTTCTTAGGACAAATCAAATCCACTTATCCTGACAAAAAAAGTCTAAACATCTAGTGTAGATAATGTTTGGTAAGATTATTTTCATTTAATGAAGAAAAAATAAATGGAAATGTCTTAAAATAGGATGTTAAACCTGCCACTGGAGAAGGATTTGTTCTATTTTTATGGATTTTATTTTAGATTATATCAGCATCTGGCCTCTGTCCTGTAGCTCCCCCTGGTGGACAGAGCCAGGTAGTACACTGTGTGTGTAGTGCAGTCTTTTTGAGTTTTTCAGATTATTTTATACAGTTTTTATGGAAAATGAAATAACAACAACTTTCTATATAAGACACAAGCTACGTTATCTGCGATTTACCACAGATTGTGTCAAATATCACACTGAAATGGTCATAAACATCAGGCGGAAATATTAGCCAAACATGTCACATCCCATCAGAATTTGTTTTAAAAAATAATAATCTTTACAGACGTGTATCTTACACACAGCTTTAAAATCTGTGGAGAAAACTCTTATGTTATTTCTCCGTTTCACAGATTTAAAATAAATTTAGCAGTTTGGCGTTTTTATGCTATACTAATACTCAAACACAACGTAAACATTAGCTAAATTAGCTAGCTAAACATTAGCGTTAGCATTTTAAAAGTCAAACAGACGTTCCGTCTAGCTAGATAAAGTATAACTGGAATTTCTTTTCCTTATTTTCATTTTGTAGCTTCTCTGAAAATCACTGTCAAGGTGAAATTATGAATTAAAATCTTTTTAATCCCAGTGTTGAAGATTCTGATGTTATTTTCTTGGTTTTTCAGCGTTTAAATTGTTTTTTGTTTACAGATTTGGCAAAAATGTCCAAATTTTTACAAGCCTAATTTGTGTAGTGAATGTTTTTTTTTTTTTAAGTGCATCTTTTTAGACAACAAATAAAAGCCAAATTCAATAAAAAGTAAAATCGCAAAACTGACTTTGGACTCCTGCGGGTTAATCATCACATCTGAGACTGGTGTGGGAGTTTACGAGTAGCACTTGAATGCAGCATAGGTGAATACTTTAAAGCCACATTCCAGGTGAAAGTTCCTGTAAAATAGAGAATTAAAGTGTCAAAATCAATGAAATAAAGCGTGTAGTTTTCACATAGATGATAAAGAATACAGATGGAAATGTTCTACAGGCCGTTTGGCGTGTAATGTGTGTAATCATTAACTTTTTTCTTTTTTTTATTTTTTATTAACCTTTAATCACGGCGGAGGTAGAAAGGTGATCTTTGCTTCGTCCTTTCCGTTGACCGTCCAGGTGCTGCTAACTCTCCCCGTTTTCATTTCAACCTGTTTAAACGGATTATTTCCACACCGGAGGGTGTGGAAAATCCCCTTTTGGATTTTAATCCCAACCAGTCTAATTCGAAGAGGAAAGTGAAAGTAGAAAGGAAAACGGTCTCCTACCTGCGCAGGTAAGACGACGCTTTTAAACTTTAATTTCGCAACATAATTCCTTTTAGAAAATGTAAACGTGTCCATTTTATCACGATGGTTCAATCTTTGTGTAGCAAACAGGAGAAACTTCTTTTTCCTGATAAGTTCTGGCAGGTTTTGTGTTCATATTTGGCTTTTATTTGAAGTTAAACACTGTTATCAGCTGCTTTCTGACTTTATGCTCAGCAAGTGTTTAAAGATAAACACAGGACAGAAAAACTGGATAGGATAAATTCCTGTAATATTTCCATAAAGACTTACAGCGTTTTTATGGTTCTCAGCTGAGTTTATTAACTTTTGAAAGTGGGGAAACAAAGAAGGAAAGCGGAAGAGAAGTCAGATATGATGTGACTTATGTCATGTTATGGAACATAACAGAGGGTCATGATGGATGATTGTTCCTGTTTTGGTGACCTTTGACCTTTTCTCTGACGATACCATCAGGAAAATTTTCCACAAAAGTATAGGGGAAAAATCCCAAATGATGTGACGTTCATGGTCCCCACAGACACGGAGAGTTTAGATTAAAGATGGCTGTTATCTGCTGTGTAGTTTTATAGTTAGAGAGAGAGAGAAAGTGTTTTTTTCTACCTTCCAGACTTCCATTGGTTTCATTTCATCCAGTACGTTATTAAAATCAGCTTGATTTGAAACCTGCCTGAGATCAATAATCATTAAGACAAAGCTTCACAGAAGAGAATGTATTCCTCCGCCAGGGAATATAGTCCCAGAAGAAGACGGCTTTTACCAAGAAATTAAAACGATGATGCCTTCTACAATTATCTTTCAGCAGGCAAAAATATTGAATGTTTAATTAATAATGTTTAATAAAGGTGTTTGTATCGCCTGAATATTTTTATTTTGAAAGATTAGGAGATTTGGCAAAATAACAGAAAAACTAAAATATGGTTTTATGTTTTAGAAAATGGTTGGCAGTAATGTAAGGTGTATGTGGGTAGTATTTATTGGGCTCAAACATGCAAAACCACTGGTATAGTCCTTTAACACTGCAGTGTAGTAGTACTTCACAATACTTCAGAATAAATAACTTACTGATACTCGTTTAATTCAGTTTGGATCTGAGTTTGGTGACATGAAGAGATGCTGCTTAGTTTATTCCAGGTGATTTTTGAACAGGTGTTGAGTAACATGTAGAGGTTATTCTTGTTTAGAATATTTAAGGATGAATGAAAAAGTAAGCATGCTTTCAATAAAACAGCTGTAAAAGGAGACGAGTACTATATTATAAACTCCTAATAAACACAGTTTTCAGAGGACGTTTTGTCTTTGAGGGCACTATTTTATAACAATCTGGATTTTCTTGAAATGTTAGTTTGTTATTGAATATAATGCCCAGATATCTATACTCCTGTCTGATCTGAGATCCAGATCTTAGCCCAGATCAAAGCTATTTTATACCAAAGCTAAATATAAATTTTGAGAAATGCTTAAGAAATGTCACGAATCATGTTACATCTTTAAAAAAGTTATACGAAGCTTCAAATCTTTTAAAATGAAAACCTTTACCACGATCTAAAAAGTGGAGCTATATGGTACATTACGTCCGTTCTGTCCACCAATTCGGTCCGACCAATCCGTTCACGACACCGTGGTTCCACCTTCGTGATGAATTTGGGTAGCTGCAAAAATTCAAAACACACTATTACAAAAAAAGATTTGGGGCTTTGTGGAAAACATCCAGGGCTTAGGCTCCATAAGCCACCCTTAGCCCCGCCCCTGTATATATACATATACATATATATATGTGTATATATACATATATACACACAGACACACACAGGGTGTCCCAAAAGAATTTATACAGTCTGAATGAATGTTTATTAAGATATATGTAGGTTTTATAATCCACGTTAAAGAAGACAAGTGCAGAATCTTTCTTAGTCTTGATTCTGCCGTTACTTCAAATCAGTTTCACCTGTAAAAAAAAAAAAAAGTTTGAGTGAGTTATAAACATTCAAAGTGTGTATAAATTTTTTGGGACACCCTGTAAAATATCTATATATATATATATATATATATATAATAGAATCAGTAAGCTGTGCAGCAGGTATTTGCTGCTGGTTTCAGTTTCTGCTGCAGCTGATAAGTTTGAGTCTTTCCTGTAAAAAGTCATGTTGTCAGTAAATATAAACCTGTTCTGCTGCTGGAGCCACAATAACAAAGAGTGACTTCACACACACACAGCTCAGCAGGGCACGGTGGGAAGCGGCTCCAGCCTTCTTAACGTTTTTGACGCTCCGTCCTGGCAGCCGCTCGTCTTGATGCTGAAACGGCAGACATGATGGAGTTTCCTGATGAGGACAGAGAGACGCCAAACAGAGCTGCAAAGGAGACGCTGGGTCAGCTCAGGAAGTCGTTTCGGGACAGCTTCAGGCGGGTGGGAGAGAAGAGCCCCTTCTCGTCCAGCAGTAAGGGGTCAAAGGTCACAGAGAGAACAGCAGCCAGCAGCGACTCGGGTTTGATGCATCAACACGCTCCTCCGTCACCCAGTGAGTAGATCTTTACGTTTCTGGCAGGTAATATGGCTGCTGAAGGTCAGGAGGAGATGAACGCTGAGAAGTGAGGTGTTTTTTNTTTTTTTTTTTTTGTGTGTTTTTCCGCCTGAAAACTCAGCAGAGATTTTGTTAGATTTGATGTTAACGTGGTCCATGCAGGCGTGGATCATACGTGCTGAAGAATTAAACAGTCAACCTGAGTGATGAATGCTGTTCTCAGACTCTTAAAACATGCTAACAGTAAAAATGAGAGAAAAAGCTCTTTGACGGCTTTCCTTTTCTTTCTTTCTTTTTTTTTTTTTTTTNGGGGGGGGGGGCTTGGCTGTGTTGCCATGGCCACCATAGACGAAAGCCTGGCCACCCCAGCGGTCACCACACAGTATCCACTCTCAGGTCTTAATTTTTTTATTTATTTGAATATTTATTACCATGTGGAACCGTTTCTGTCCTGCCGCCGCAGCACTCAGGACTCTATAAAACAGAGCACACATCATGTGACCTGTTGCTCCTCCCCCTCCCATCCTACAGCAGCTCATACAGACAGCTTCCATTTGTAAAACTAGACTTTTAGTGACTTAATTTATTGACTTTTTTTAATTGTTCCATGAAATGAAGGCTAGGTTAGAGAATGCTATGTGTGAAATAGCAAAGTTAGCTAGCCAGGTTTTCATGTCTTCAGCCGTGTGCACACGTGAAGCTCCAGCTAAGCTCGTTAAGCACGGAGCTCATTAAACACGGAGCTCAGCAGGAAGCGTGTGCAGAAACAGCAGCTGAGCCGGAGCTTCACGTGTGACATGGCTTCAGACCAGTTTTTACACGTTTAAGAAGAAATACAAAGATTTTGTGTAATAACATTATATTCAGAAATTCCCATTTTCTTATTTACTTAAAGTTTTTTTTATATTTCTTTCAAAGAGGATAATCAATTAGCATTATTTCTGCTGACTAGACTATTTTCAGATCATTTTCCTGATTTTAGCTAAACGAAGCTAAACTCTGCTGACCTGTGTAAACGCCTCATGGCGTGTTGAGGCTCATTATGCCGTCATTGATGCCTGAGTGACTGAAAAAGGTCATATTTGGCTTCAACACGCAGAAAAAACCTGAACAAAACACAGATTCATGCTGCGTTCACAGACCTCAGAACTCAGATTTTTCCGACTTCTTACTTGGAAAAATGCGTTGGAACGGCACTTGAAGGCGGAGCTCCAGCTGGAAACCTCAGACAAAATGATCTACCCTGACTTACCGAGTATGACGTCACTCAACACGGCGGCGCCGTGGAAGCGAGCTTTGTGAATGGAAATGATCAGCTAAAAGGCGAATAAAGTATTTTTTCTTGTGTGAAATTGAAAGGAAAAGGTCAGAATATATCACCATGGTAACTATCTATAGTGTATAATAACTGTTTGCCATTGATACGTAAGTGTAAATAATTTCATAATATTACTTCTCTGCATAAAGTTTAATACCCACTGTGATTAATATCATTATAAAATAACACAACCAGACAGTCCTGTAGTCTAACTTTACTTTAGTTAGCATTTATTACCAAGTTTAATTAATTTTACAGTATTTATTGGTGTTCAGCTGCTTTTTTGATTATATTTGGCTGGAACAGTTTGAGGTTGGAAGTTGGAAATTCCAACTGGGAAGAATCTGATTTCCGAGGTCTGTGAACGCAGCATTAGGAGCCAAACAAAACGCTGGCCTCAGCCTGGCCACGCTAAGAAAAATGTCTGGCTCCGCCCACACTCACCTGTCAGCATTCATCCTCTCTGACTTCCTGATGTCATTTAGTTTTGGTAGAGGACACACACACACACACACACACTTCTTATTTTGGTAAATGTGTATAAATGCACGACTCCAAGAATATGAGACCATAAAAACAAGAATGCAGCTGGATGTTCTTTATGTTAAAAAAAAGATCTGGAAGTTTCTAGAAAAGCCTGGTTGTTCCTCAGGTCTGAGCGGATCTCCTCTGAGGAGCATCGGCGGTTTGTTCCAGAAGAAGGAGGAGGAGGAGGAGGAGGGGGGAGGCCACGCTTCCCCGCCGCCAGCTGCCAAGAAACCGGCGTCGCTTTCAAGAATGCAGTCAGGTACGGAAATCAGACGACCAAAAGAACGTTCCAGAAAAGTTCATCCAGAGCCTAAACTTCTCCCGTCCTCAGACTCCGTGATGGCGTTGGGTGATTCGTTGCTGAAACGAGGAGCATCGATTCGCCGCAGCCTGGGACTCGGCGGGAAGAAAGACAGAGCGAAAAGCTGCAGACAGGAAGTCCCTGTCTACGAAGGTGTAACGGAGAAGAAGAAAGAGGAGGAGGACGAGAAGGAGGAGGTGGAGGAGTCGTATACACTCCCAGAAATACCTGACACACCTCTGTCAGGTACACACACACACACACACACACACACACACACACACACATACACACAGATGACGTGTCACACTTCCTCTCTCTTTGTTTTATCTTTTAGCAGCAGAATCTTTTATCCGTCCTGTAAATATCAGAGGTTCAGTTTGTCGTTCGCTCGGCGTTTTTCTTTTTTCTTTATTTTGCTGCAGAGAGAAATTTCTGATATTTCTGATTTTAAATTCAGCTGATCTGATCTCTTCGTGATTTACAAAAGAAAAACTGAATTTTTCACAATTCCTGTAATATTTGCACTAAAAATTGTCTAAATGGAAGAATACATTTTTTTCCAGGAAAGAAAAGTTTTCTGGTCGTTGCCATTTCCTGGATAAAATTTGGAATCGCCATTCGTCGATGAAACATTTACATCACGCATCCGTATTCAGATTTCAAAGATCAAATTTCGATTGGTGCACAAACTCACGCGTGGCGTCTCCGCCGGCCGTCGTGGCGTCTCCGCCGGCCGTCGTGGCGTCACGGTGAATCAGAACCTGCTCTGTAATCTGTTGAATCGTGTGATTGGATGTGACTCGTCTCTGTGCTGACTCGCCGCTCCAACAGGACACGCCTCCTGCAGGGAAAGGTGTGTCAGAGGCTGCGNTGTGCTGACTCGCCGCTCCAACAGGACACGCCTCCTGCAGGGAAAGGTGTGTCAGAGGCTGCGTGGAGATGACGTTTAGCTCAGTGACAAATCAGCGTTTAGCACAATCCAACATGGAGGTGATTCGTTAGAGTTTGATGAATCCAGGATTTTCCCGCCGAGCAGACGCTGACGTGTCCTCTGCTGGTCCAGTCATGCAGATCAGTAAGCTGATAGAGATGGAGGTTTTGGAGGAGGCCCACCTGAACCTGCTCTCCCTGCGGCAGGAGTTCCAGCGGGAGCGGGCGCAGCACGGCGAGGAGGAGGACTCGCCCGTGGAGCTCGCCAAGAAGGAGAAGGNGAGCGGGCGCAGCACGGCGAGGAGGAGGACTCGCCCGTGGAGCTCGCCAAGAAGGAGAAGGATCTCAACCTCCTGTACGGAGACCTCAGGGACAAGCTGAAGGCCATCGTGCGTGACTCCAACTCCCTTCCCTCCAGAAACAAGGGGCTGCTGGTGCACGTGGCTCGCATCATCCAGGAGGAGGACCGGAGGGCGGGGGAGCCCAGTGGGATCCACGGCGGCTGGATGGAGGCGTGGAGCGCGGCGGTGGATGAGGGCGTGCGGGCCAAGCTGAGCAGCGTTCACCTGGACAGGCGAGAGCACAACGTCTCCTGGCTGTCCGTGCATCTGGGCCTCCTGGGAAAAGCCATCGTGGAGGACTTGGAGGGCGTGAAGAAGGAGCTGCGGGGGTCGTACCCGCCCAGCTTCAACGTCTTCGGCACCTACGTCAGGANGCGTGAAGAAGGAGCTGCGGGGGTCGTACCCGCCCAGCTTCAACGTCTTCGGCACCTACGTCAGGAGCTACCACGGCGGCGTGGGCCAGCACGTGGAGAAGCTGCAGCAGCAGGTGACGGAGCTGAAGGATTTCTATGCCCTGATCAACTGGATCATCAACCATTACCAGAGGTCAGAGGTCACTCAGGGAGGAGAAGTAGAGCAGATCCTGATCATAACGAAAAGAAATTAAAATCCATTCCAATAAAATAAAACCAAAGCTTTGCTGTGTGAAAACTCAGGATTCAAGTTTTTAATTCTGAAACTTTTCAGCATCCAGATGGCTTCATCAGTCAGAAATGATGCTAAACCTCCAGTAACCATGGTAACCGTATCCTGCATCCAACCAGGGCACCATTAAAAATTAGAAGTTGAAATTTATTATTTGAAATTTATTCATTTTTAAAAATTTGAATAATGCAATTTACGTCATGCATTATTCAAAAAAAGTTGAATAATATCTATTTAATTTTTATTGAAAGTTGGTTGTTTTGACACCATAGTTACCATAGTTACTGGAGGTTTAACATCATTTCTGACTGACAAAGCTGTCTGGATGGATGCTGAAACGTTTCAGAATTAAAATCTTGAATCCTGACCTGACTGAGTTTTCTACAACTTATCTATCGCCTGATGACTGAGAACCTCCATCAAAACTGTTACCTTCTACCTCAGTACAAAGGTACAGGCCAGCCTTACTCTAAGGCAGGGATCCCCAACTGGCAGCCCGCGGGCCAAATGTGGCCTGCGGGTCCTATCTATCAGGCCTTCAGATGATTCCTCCAAAATAAAAAATAAAAAAATAAAAAATCTTGTACTTTAGTGGTCTCAGGATTGCGTGTCGTACTGAGGAACTCTTGGCTTGGCATGCTTGACATAATTTGGCCTTTGGGGAAAACTAGTTTGGGAACCCAAGGTGTCCCTGATTAGTCTGCCTACAGAAATAGTGTAGAATTCTCGCCGTATGGACGAGGCTAGGATGGAGGTTATTCGTCTCGCTGCTCACATCCATCCTGCCTACATCTAAAGTCTTCCTATTAGTCAGATCCGATGCTGCCTACCTGTTAAATGAACATATAGAAACCTTCGTTAACGACAGCTACCTCCTTATAGGTAACTGGTGTTAATTGTGAGATTAATTTTAACCAACAAGTACACTTTTCAATGAGTCCAAGTTAAACTTTAAGAGAAATACATCATTGAACCTGACCAAGGCACACACTTCCTGTTTATTTTACATCATTGAGGAGAGGCTGTTAAAACCTTTAAAAAAAACCTTCTTATAATAAAATGAAAAATTCTTAGACAATTATGTTAACTACCGTTTGTAGTCTTTATGTAGGCTCAACACAAAACCTGTGACCTAGAAATCATCTATTAAAGGACCTTTAGCCCATTTCATCAAATTAAAGAACTTATAACACGGATACATCATGCTCCGTTCTCTTCCATAAGGAGCTTCTGTCTCCATGTTTTTTGTCGGGTTCAGTTTGACGTCATGTCAACATGGCGGCTCGCACCGTAAACTGTAATTTGACTGTTTATAAATGGACGTTTAGAAGCATTTTCTTTAAACCGGTCAGCATTAACATGTTAAACACAGAACATGGTACTGCAGGAGCCATTCTGAAAAGGTAAAGAGCTCATAAATGTTAAAACTTTAAAGCTTCTTTGGTTCATCAGAGCAAACCAAACTAAAGTTTCCATGTTTACCCACTTTTGTCTTTTGGTGTAATTCCAACTTCCCAGTTCCGAGCTACAGCGAACGCAGCATGATACTGGACATTTTCAGACGTGATATTCTGATATGATTACGCTCAACATAAACCAACATATTTTGGTGATGATCCCTTAAATTAGTTGAATATTGTGACAAAGATGACGTACATTATACAGCACAGTTATTATTGTTACTGTGTCGAGACAGAAATGTGAATAAAGTAAGATAAACCGAAGCGTTCGCGTAACATGAAGAAGGTTTAGTGAATATCTCAGTTTACACGCCGTGGAAAGTGATTCTTCAGTTCTCCAGCATGAAGACACGTGTGCAGCTGGTTTTACATGCCAGCAGATCACCGAACCATGAAATGCTGTGATTTGCATCTGAAGGGATGTTTTTTTTTTTTTTTTTTTNTTTTTTTTTTTTTTTTTGGACAGCGAGAGGATCATGGGAAATCCGTCTCTGCGGCCGGAGATGTGTGAGTCTGACGTCGTCGGGCCGCGGCTGGAAGACGGATTTTTAGATCAACTCAAAGAGAAATACTGCTGCAGAATGAAGGTGATGAAGATGCTGAGATCAATTAACTACGTTACCTTATTGGTGACTACAGGTAGATACAGGTAGATACAGATTAGATATAGATAGATTTGTTGTTGAAAATGATAAAAGACATCTAGAATGTTCAGAATTTGATGGAATTGAGCAGCTATAAAAAGATCTTAGGTTTGAAGAAGTGGAAGCATCAAATAAGAGTCAGAAGAAGCAGTAGATGGTATGTAGAGAATATACGACAGAATATAGAAAATTTAAAGAAACCTAAGGAGGAAGGAAGACTTTGAGCTGTGGTTGTATTTATCCTATAAGCTCCTATATTACGTCGTTTAGAGGCCATTTTGACTCAGAACCACATGAAAATTATAACCACAGCCTCTGATTTCTTTCTTTTCCTGTATTAGAATCCAAACCAGTTTTTTTGAGTCACAAAGCGACTCCGGTGTGAACAAAAAGAACATATGATCCACTTTCTGAGGACCAGCCAGACTTTGACTCATGTTTTGTTCTCTGTTCTTTCTGAAATGATCCACAGAATGTTTGTTTTTTTTCCTCTTCCTGTGTGTGACTGCAGGAGGACATGAGATCTTCCCTGGACAAACTCATCGAGCTGGAAAACGAGGACATTTGGAGGGACAGACAACATCCGGAGAAGGACGAAGACTTCCCCAGCTCCAATTTTCCCATGGACATCTGGACGGTATGAACAGAAAACACCGCATCATATTTATTTGAATGAAAGGTGAAATTCAAACATTTTGAACGATCACGCTGCAGTGCAGCACTGCAGCCACACAGGGGCAGCAGAGAGCTTCAGCTTCTTCTCTACGACGTTTTTCTTTGGTTTTCTGTATTTCCACAGACCGTGAAGTCAAACGTTTCAAACTCCAGACTAATTGATGCTGAGCTGGAGATGAAGGTCGTCTCCTCCTGCCTGGAAGAGCTGAAACATTTCCCCAAAAGGTCAGCACCACAAAGAAACGTCAGCCTTCAAAATATTAATGTTAAAGGACCATACCGGTGATTTAGCATGTTTGAGCCTAATATATTCAGTTTTCATACATGTTACATTACTGACAATCATTTCCCAAAGGATAAAACCGTATTTCAGCTTTCCTGATATTTTGCTAAATCTCTTAATCTTTCAAAATCAAATATTCAAGTGATACACCCACCTTAAAAATCCATGTTTCTCCTGCTAATAGTTACACAGCCTTATGAAGTCACGGTCCTTTAAATTTTTCCATAAACGCAGGTCTTCTTTTGGGACTATATTCCCCGGTGGAGGCATACATTCACTCCACGCTTTTTATTGAGCTTAAACACTAAAATTACATAACTTCTAAAAAAACCTGAATACACGTCTTGTTGGTGATGATGGATTACCTATCCCAAGAACGTTTACAGTATCAACAAGTTGATTTTAATAGCAGAATGAACTGAAACCAATGGAGGTCTGGAAGGTAGGAAAAACATTTTTAATTCACCGTTCCAGTAGTATGCTTTGGGAAATGATTGTCAGTAACGTTACATGTATGAAAACTGAATATATTAGGCTCAAACATACAAAATGGACGGTATGGTCCTTTAAATCTATCTAAACAAATCCTGACAAAAAAACATCCAGGAAATTTTCCATATTTGAACATAATTTTTTCATTTTAAGTCATTTAAGGCTCGTTTTGCTGCGTTTGTTGTAAACTGGGAATTATGTCTTTTATGACCATCGCACGTTCCGACTACACAAAGTGAGGAGGTCAAAGGTCAAATCAAGTCAGCAGACGGAAACATTCCTGTGAATTCCTGTTCAGTTTGCCTGTTTTCAGTTTTGTGTGTTGCTGTGTAATAAAAGACAAATTCCTTTCAAAAGATGAATAAAGAAGGTAGAAAGGTTAAACTCACAAGATTTATTACTTATATCAAAAAATTAATAAATAAACTAAAATGAGAAAAAAACAAAGGAGTCGGCATTTCAAGCTGTTTTAATTCTATTATCTTTAAGCATTATTTTATATTTACAAATTGAACTCCACGTTTTCAATTCCTTATTCATTCGTTTTCAGCTCATCCCACAGATTTAACCACTTTAGCTGAAATACATCTTTTTTTAAACATACACACTCCTCACACATGACATCGTCCGTCTCATCTCAAACTACTTTTGAATATTTCCTGGCATTACGTTACTATGAACTTTATACATAATTTGAGCAATTTTAAAGTTTACAAAGTGCTGAAATTTTAAAGTCTGTAATATACTAAACAGTTTATTCAGTGATTCCTGATGTTTCACCTTATAAATTATTGTCATGGCTCTGTTTGTAGAATAAAAATAGCCTTTGTATTTGATTCTGTACACAGCATTAATAACTCCTGTTAGCTGATAACCACATGTGGTTTTCCTGTTGGGTAATATGAGAATATTTCCTTCTTCTGATTCATGATTCATAATGTGAGATATAGTTTTGTGGCCAGAAAATCCACTGAAGCTGATGTGTCCATCCTCCTCTTCATCAGCCTTCATCTCAGAATAATGTAGGAAAATAAAAGATTATTGATTTCTGTGGGGAAGTTTGGATGCTGCAGGAAGTAAAATAACAGGAGCCAGAAACACGAAAAA
The DNA here is from genome assembly GCA_014773175.1 of Lucifuga dentata. NCBI lineage: Eukaryota > Metazoa > Chordata > Actinopteri > Ophidiiformes > Bythitidae > Lucifuga > Lucifuga dentata. The sequence continues at coordinate 14,137 of VXCM01005120.1, forward strand.
AAAAAGAAAAAATATGAGTTTATGTATGATAAATGGGAGATCTGTTGTCTGACAGGCAGAAATCAGCTTTGCTTCATCCTCTGCAGGTTTGAGGCGGCGTTCAGGCGTTTCTGCGGCGCTGAAGATCTTCCTCCAGCTCTCTGGACCGAGTACCAGATCACGTACATCAACAGCTTCGCCGCCTTACAGTAAGTCACATGGCCCGTTTCCCAGAAACGCGCACAGCACCAAGATTGTTTCTGTGAACTATGGTTGCCTCCCCAAACGCTTTGCTGGCTCCGAGCGTCTTTCTGCTTTTTAACTGTTTGTTTTCCGATTTAGCTGCATGATCGTAGTTAAAAAAGTCAATAATTACATTTTTGACCACAATAATATGAAAATAAGGTTTCTTTTTGGTGTGTTAAATGTATCCATAGAAGTAGATTATCTTGGAATACACATAGAAGAAGAAATCTTTTTTTTTTGTTGTTAATATAACTTCTCCTGCAGTGAGATAAATTTTCCTTAACATGTCACATGAAATTCAGCCGTAGGTGTCATGGGTCAGTTTTGTGCAACATGTCTGCGTCTGTCACCAGTCAGATCTCTTCAAAACAAAGCCATGCGTAACGCTTTGGCCTCCGCTCAGACGTCTGTGATCCAAACGCAAACAGAAGATTCAGACTCAGGATTTAAAGCTGCTCTCAGGTTTATCAAAAAACAGCAAATACATCAAACTTAATCATGTTTTCATGTTTTATTTACATTACACAGCAATAAAATGGGCCTATACTTTTATTGAACTCTATAGTTATTTTTGTTAAACATCTCAAACTTATATGGTTAAAAATCAGGAAAAGTGACTTTAAATAAATCACTCTAATGCTTTTATTTTGAAGATGAGACACCCACACAAAAACTCTTACTCTGCCAGTTTAGCCCACCTCTTCCTGTTGACAATCAAATAAGACTAAATTTACTTTTAATGACTATAAATCAAACAAAATGAACTTTAAATCATCTGTATCCTGTTTTTTTTTTTGGCATCTTTTGTTGAACTTGTATTAAACGATCCAGTTTTTTTTATTTTTTGCCTTTATGATGCAGAAAACAAACAGTTAAACGTGGATCTTCTTTCAGCTTTTTGTTTGGATGGCTCATCGCTGAGCTATGCCACAGTTTGTGAGGAGAATAAGAGTTCGTGCCACCATAATTCATAAACGAAAGCACATTTTATATGAGCTGGGACACATTCATGGAGTGTGGTCGTTGCTCATTGAAGAGCTAAATGCTGCTCGTCTTTGGCTGCCAGCCTCTTCAGCCTGGCAGGCTGAGATCACGTGATTTCAGGGAAGCAGGTCTGCTTGTGAGAAACCGTTTGGGCCGTTGCCTAAACCCCAAAACCTCCAGCTGCCTCTCAGTCGCTATAAAAAGCAGATCTGGGTTGTTCAACACGTGTGATGCAAACGGTGTCTTACGCAATGCAGACAAGGACAGAAACACACATCGCCTTCAGTATCAGCAGAGGGAAAATCTCACGACTCATATCACTTTTCAGCTGAAGAAAAGTGATTTGAAAGTGCTCAGATTTTGATCAAATGTTGTGTATTGGAGGGACTTTGGTGGAGGAAGAGTTGATTAGATTCTGAGGCTTTTCACTTTCTTTAACATTACGTTTGTCTAAATTTTAGCCTATTTCTGGGAAATGAACACACCATCTTAACAGAAGAACAGCATTGCTGTAGCAATCAGAATAGAGCAGGCTTCAGGCCTGATTTCACTCAGTGTGCACAGTGGTGCTGCAGGAAGAGAGAATAGAGGTGGATCCATGGTTTACACTTTCAAACATTACAAAGGTTTCAAAATAAACCCTAAATAAAAACACAGCTGGATAATTTTGTCCTCTTCATTGACAAGTCGTACTTGTACTAGAGTATTTTTTGTATTTTTTCCACTGTGGTGTTTATTCAAACAGTGAGAGAAGATGCTTGTACCTGCCTAGCATGGTTAGCCAGTAGCATGGCTAACAGCAGAACAAACAGAATGCACAGTGAAAGCATTTTAACATCTTGGTACCTGTTACCTAAAACTAGCTTGTTGTTACCTGTTACAGCTAGCTTCATAACAATCTTGCTCCTTGCTACCTGAAGCTAGCTTGTTAACAATCTTGCTACCTGTTAAATCTAGCTTAACAGTCTCGCTACCTGCTATGTAAAGCTAGCTTGCTAATAATTTTGCAACGTGGTACCTGATGCTAGTTGTTAACAATCTTGCAAACTACTACCTGAAACTAGCTTGTTAACAATCTTGCTACCGCTACCTGAAGCTAGCTCATTAACAATCTTGCTAACTATTACCTAAAACTAGTTTAACAGTCTTGCTACCTGCTACCTGAAGCTAGCTTGTTAACAATCTTGCTAACTATTACCTAAAACTAGTTTAACAGTCTAGCTGCTATCTAAAGCTAGCTTGTTAACAGCTTGCTACATGCTACCTGAAGTTAGCTCATTAACAATCTTGCTAACTACTACCTAAAACTAGTTTATTAACAGTCTTGCTACCTGCTATCTAAAGCTACCTCATTAAAAATCTTGCTAATTACTACCTAAAACTAGTTTGTTAACAGTCTTGCTACCGGCTACCTGAAGCTAGCATGACAGGTAAAGAGGCGTGCTTGGACAGATCACATCACTGAATGAACTGATTATTCCAGGCAGCACATGGAGGGATATCGAGACGTTTGCCCGGAGAAGGTGGAGGATTTCAGCAGAGAGGTGAAGTGGCTGATCGTCAGGCTGATTCAGGGTCTGGAGGACGAGTTCAAAGAGCAGGTGAAGGTACGAGGCTGAAGAACTCACCTTTCAGACGTTCTAAAAAGTCTTTCATCATGCTGAATACTCCCTTTGTTGTGTTGTGGTTTAAAGAAGAGGAAATGGAAAAGTGATCTTGATGAGCACATAGTACTGCTGAGAAACTGTGCCTTAAGCAAGGCACAGTTTCAAATGCATCAAGCTGTGAAATTTCAGAAGAAGGTGTAGAAAATGATGCAGAACGTTGAAGCTCTGAAGCGTCACATCATCAAACCGGAATCCAGAACTGAATCTGCTCCTGAAATCCAAATCCTTTTTGAATCCGGTTTCAAATTAAATTATTTATTTTCTTAGTGAACTAAACTGTAGTAACAGCAGTAACAAAACAGGTTTGAACCATTTAATGTAACCATAATTTAACTTAGAGATTTAATTTAAAGACAGAATGTTGTTTATGTTTACATTCTGTAAATACAGTATAATATGTGTATTACATTTAGCTAAATGTCTCGCTGCTGTTTGGTAATTAAAGCGATAGAGGAGATTATAGATTAAATCATATTTGTTCACTCTATTGATTAACATATCTGGATATTTTGCCAACATAGAACCAGATCCATCAGAACCAAATCAAACCTGCTGAGAGAATCTTAGCCTGGATTTACGCTACAAGTCCTGATGATCAATTCTGATATTTTACCAATATCCGATTTTTTGTTCAGCGTATTTACATTTTCTTTTTTAAGCTGCTTATATCTGATTCTGTATTTACACGCTTTGACCTTTGACCTGTAGCAGCAGGATGCAGTGACTCATGCTCACATTTCTGAGATGCATGAAAAAAAAAAAAAAAAAANTTAAAATCTGATCAGCAGGTTAAAACTTTCACTTGCAGAGAGAAACATCTGATATGTTGTGTGAGCATTTATCTCTCCAGGACACGTATGTTCATCGGTTAATCACAGAGGAGAAGCAGGTGGAGTGGGAGTTTTGCTGCTGTAACAGAAGCCTGTTATCACACACTGTCTATTTGACATAAACATACATCAGCATGTCTGATATATGTAGCATGTCCTCCATGTCTGTTTACAGAGAGCGTCATCATATGATGTTGACATCATCATATTGATGACGTCATCATATGCAGATAAAGCAGGAGGAGGAGTCGGAATGGGAAGGAAATTCTGATCTGTGGATTTAGACAGCATTGGTGGATATCTGACACGTATCCGATTTATTTCTACATATGCAAGAGGCCCAATCAGATCTGAGAATATCTGATTCCATGTGGCTTTTTACCATTCTTCAGGAAGCATGTCTGATATGTGTCACATATGAGCTAAAGATCAGAATCAGGTCACATGTGCGTGGTCGTGTAAATCCAGCCTTAATGTTTGAAAAGTGTTTGATGGTTTCTTATAATGCTTTATTGATTTGGTGAAACAAAACTGATAATGTACAAATCATACAGACTGTAACAGATAGTTCAGCTAGAGTTTATATATATATACGTATAGCAATATATATTTTTTATATATATTTTTATTATATATATATATATTTATATTTTTGATGGTTTCGCTGGCGTCCAGTTGAGCTTTCAGACCGTTTTCATGTTGTTTTTCCAGCCGTACCTGAGGAGAATGATGACCAGGAAGTGGCTCACCAACAACAGCGACTTCCAGCAGCTTTACTGTCGGACGGAGCAGCTTTCCCAGCACTGCGCCCTCATCAGGCCTCCATACGCCCAGGTGAGGAAGCAGACAGGAAGCAGAACCCCATAGATTCCTTTATTTTGCAACGCTTCCTGTAATTTATCTGATAAATCGTTTTTGATAACAGGAAAGATCACAATCTCTCTGATGATTGGTTACTTGCCAGAATATCCAAAATGATTCAATAAACGTCTCATCTGCTGCCAAAGATTTACCGGCATTTTTCCTCTGAGAAATCCTGTATTTCTGCTGATGAGTGGAACTTAACCTTTTTGGAACTGATGGAAAAGCATGATTTAATTTGTCATGCATGTTTATGATTTGGATAAAGCTGCAGAATCTGTATTTGCTGCAGAAGTCAGGAGAGGAAATCCTTCTCTCCTTTCTAATCAACTCTGGGAACTTCCAGGGAATTCTCCTGGACACTATTGTTTCTGGCCGGACTCTGCGACAGGAGAATTAGTCAGAGCGGTCAGAAATAAAAAGCTGGCAGTGTGGACGCGTAGATGAATAGGTGGAAGTGGAGGTGTTTCTCAGATGATCTTGTCGGTCGTGTGATTAAGGAATCGCCATGCCGACGCCCTCCAGGCCTGCTTTCATTTCCCTTTTTTCTCTCCATCCTGTTATTTTGCTGCATCACGGCCTCTGTGCGTCTCTCGGCGGCAGGAGTTGGCGAGCCGGTTGCATTATCATGTGGTGAGAGAGTATGTGAGCCAGCTGATGAAAAACAACTATTCCTGCAAGAACCGGAAACACGAGAAAGCAGCCGGCAAGATCCGTGAGCAGTGGGAGGAGCTACGGCGGCTGTTTGAGGACATGGTAACTAAAGCAAACAGAGTACTTTTACTCCAGTACTTTAGAGTTCCCAATTCACATCAACACACACACACACACACACACACACACACACACACACACACACACACACACACACAACCCTGCACAGGGTAACTGGGTGTAGAGGATGGATGGATGATTAGATGGATGTATGTATAGATGGATGGATGGGTGGATAGATGTATGATTGGATGGACAGACAGAGTGGATGGATGGATGGATGGATGGATGGATGGATGATTAGATAAGTGGATGGATGGATGATTAGATGAGTGTGTATATGGATGGATGAGTGGATGGATGGATGGATGGATGGATGGATGGATGGATGGATGGTAATTCCCATTTAATAACGGTGAGCTGTTTTATCGACCATTTTTAGCATTCAGGAAAAAGCATCCACTCTGATTGGCTGGCAATACAAGAGGCCACACCCCTCCTCTCCTAAGAATAAGATGATTGGTTGATTTCAGGAAAGTCCAGCGTTTCCATCCAGTTAGCTTTGGAACAAAAGTTTTCACATTTTTTCTATGAAGAGAAAAGATTAAAAAAAAACCCACTAATTTATTAATTTCCACACTAAAAATGAAAACATGCTGCAGCTGAACTTTTTGCCATCTCGTCTCTGATTGGTAGGAATCGACTCACGAATGGCTTCACGCTGTCGGAGACGACCTGAGCGACATCATCGGACAGAAAAACAAGAAGGACATAAAGGAGCACGTGCGGCCTTTAGTGGAGCGTTACCCAGACATCAGGTAAAGACTTTTCAATCACGCCGCCGAACCGATCAGATTTACACGCTTAAAAAAAAAAACCTTTTTCAAGCAGCTTATCAGAGAAAGTAATTATCCTGGAAACACGGGATGGGGTTTTTTAGGAGTCCAGGAATTTATGTGGTCAACCAAAAACAGGAAGTGAGGAAGAGGAGAGATTTCTAATAAAAGAGCTGAGAAGAATGAAGTGAAACACGTGTTGTGACATGTTGCGTGTGGAAACGTGTTGCATTGGTTGAGGTGAACAAACTCAGACTTGATGAAAAGCAGCAAAAAGCCCTGAGTGACGACGTCCTGCTTTCTGTTTCAGTTGGAGAAGCTGAGAAAGCGAAAAGGCTCCAGCTCAAAGAAATCCCCGTTTGGGTTAAAACGTTAAAACGCCGAGCGGCTCGTCCTCAAACCTGCAGATGAAACGTAAATGATCCTAAACGGAGGGATGCTGCTGTCGGACAGTGTTTATATAAAAGTCATCAGGACTCACAGGAAGTCCTGACCTTTAGTTTATCTGAAATATGCAAACAGATAGGAACCGTGTAGAATCCAAGAAGGCTTTTTTTTTCTGTCAGAGTGAAGATGGGACAAACCTTCATCACTTCATCCTGACCCCTCCTCATCACTCAGCCTGTCAGCTTTATTTCCACTCCTCCAGCTTTGGTGGAGTTCCATCAGATTCGTGTTCATTTCTCCTCTTAGCGGTTCGTTTGTGCAGGTCTGAACACAGAATCGTACCTGGTGCACCGAGACTGTTTAGAGGAGGTGGTCTGGTCCAGTTCCAAAAGGGTCTGAACATGAGGACCAACTCCAGATCAATGTATTGATGTATTGATTAATTAGCAGCAGAGATGCTAGGTGTATGTGTTTATCGTTAGCTAAATTCCACCTTTAATCATCAAACAATGCTGTTAAAGGTGGAAACACCGATGTTAGCTAACACGTGTTCAGGTTGGTGTGTGCTTGTATGTTATCAGCATGTTGCTCCATTCTCCTGTTCAGCGTGTGAAGGCAGCATGTCTTCTTCATGGATCAAATGATGCTATGACTAGGAAAGGATCCACATTCATCTTTGTTACTCTGATTTACTTTGACACCATAGAAACTACTTCCTGTTTGGAGTTTCTTTCTGACCAATTAGCAGAGAGAGTGTTGTCATGTGACTTTTCCTTTTTTTTTTTCATGATGTTTTCCTGTGTAGCAGTAAATGCAGCATGCTAACAGTTAGCCTCTGATTCAGACCAGAGCAAATGATCTGCAGATCTGAAAAAACTCTGACTCAGTTTTTTAGGACGTGAGGTCAAACATGAAGAGGGATTTAAACCACAGTTAGTCACACGTATGAACAATATGTTCATACGTGTGACTCATTTTTGTACATTATCAGGTTCTCATACTCAGACTGATGATGCAGGAATAACGTGATTTTAGATTTTTTTTTTCCCAACGTTTTGAAAGTAAAACCTGAAATACTGAAAAACAGTTTTAAGTTTTAACTAAAACACGTCTGATCTGAAAAAAAAAAAATCCACAAAACTCAACAGTGNGTTTTAAGTTTTAACTAAAACACGTCTGATCTGAAAAAAAAAAAATCCACAAAACTCAACAGTGAAAACTAAACTTTTCTTTGAATACTTTTAATTTGAAAACTGGGGTACATTTTACTTCTAATACTCGTGTACTTTCACTTTTGACTAAAACAAACGCAGTACTCTTATTTGTAGTGGAGTATTTTCTCTGTGGTATTAATACTCGTACCTGCAGTATGTAAAAAATTTGAAGAATTGAAGCTTCCTGAAGGTGCTGACGTGATTTGTGACTTTTTTATTTTGTCTTCCTCCTGCAGCAGGAAGCACTTGGCCGCCATTTTGTACTTCCGAGGTGTGACGAGGGGCCGCGAGCAGCAGCTGATCCTGCAGAGACTCAGCGAGCTGAAGAAGAGCGTCGGCAGCGACTGCGACAAAAGTCGAATTTTATTCGGCAACATGCAGGTCACCGTCAACACGGACTGCCTGTCCAGTCTGCCATCCTCCTGCCTCAGCTTCCTGCTGCCTGACGACTAGAGCGACTCGTAGAAGAAGAAGAAAGCGTCCAGAAAATTAAGCGGCGCCAGTTTTTCTTTGTCCAAATTAACGTTCTCAGACACGGCCGTCTAGTCTGATCAGATCTGAGTGATGGAATCGCTAATCAATAATGTGGACATCATGTGACTTGTGACTTCCTTCTGCTAGTCACCAAATCCTAAAAGACCAAATCGGCTGTCAAGTCGTTATACAAGTATAATAAAGACATATTTCATGTTTCTGCTTTTCAGACGTGATGCAGCAAAGATGACATCATTTAATTTATTTATTTAAAAAAAACAATCATTTCCGGTTTGAAAATAGTTAGATGTGAACATTTCTGAATGTTGGTATTGATGCTGAAAATATCCTTATTGATCTTTAAAAAATGAATATTAAAAAGATGAAATTTGTCACAGACTCGTTCAGGATTCAGCAAAACATTCAGAAGTTTAGACTGTGAAAGACTTTGAGAAAAGAGGCTGAAATGATGAAAGGACCAGAGACAAACAAGTCTTTACCGCCACTTCCTGTTTTGCAGAAGGAACGTGCCAGCTTCTCTCTTTCACTTTTGGCAATGACATCAGCTTAAACATGTCAAAATATGTGATGTTTACACTTTCATCACGTTACTGACAAGAACTTTCAAAAAACATACGACTGGAGCGGTAATTTTAGATTGTATTTCCTACCTTCCAGACGGCCATTGGTTTCAGTTCATTCCAGCACAACATAAAAATCAACATGTAGAGATGTGAAACATGCTGAAATACATAAATGATCACAGAAAACATGATGTCTAATAAATTTTTATTCAAATAACTTTATTTAACTGATCCAACACGGAGCTGCACAGAAGAAAATGTATGTCTCCGCCAGGAAATATAGTCCCAGGAGAAGATGACTTTTACAGAGAACTTCAAAACGATTGGGCTTAAACATGCAAATCACCTGTATGGTCCTTTAAAAAAGGACTAAGCAGAAATGTTGCTTATGCAATAAAGTGTTTGCATCACCTGAACATTTGATTTAGAAAGATTAGGGGATTTAAAGAAATAACAGGAAAACTAAAATACAGTTTTATGTTTTGGAAAGTGGTCATCAGTAATGTAACTTGTATGCAGGTTGTATTTATTGGGTTTAAACATGCAAAATCACTGGCATGGTCCTTTAAAGCATAGCTATACCTTTACAGGTGATAGTTTGTTTCCTGTAAAGCCTCAGATTTGGTGGTTTGTGGTGATTCATGTGGCGTTCAGGTTTTGGAGGAACACCTGTGTCTGTCATTTCACTTTTGCTGCTGTCGCATATTTCAACACACTTAAACACACTTAAACACGCTTCAACACGTCAAGGTTTCTTTTGTGGTTCAGGAGCAACAAAAAGCTCAGATCTGATCAGCGCTGCGGCTGCATGTGACAGACTGATCAGTTTCTGTGTGTGTGCGTGTGTGTGTTTACGTGACCAGACTGGTTACATTAGCTCACTTTGTACAACTCATCAGGTTTGTGATATTCAGTCACCTCAGTCGGTATTAAAGGACCATACCGGTGATTGTGCATGTTTGAGCCCAATATTTACAACCTGTTTACCTGTTACCTTAGTGACAATTTCCAAAACATAAAACAGTATTTTTGCTGTTATTTTTCAGATTATTCAGATTTAAACTGTTATTTTTAAATCTTTGAGCTTCTTAAGTCGAAACGTTCAGCAGCAAAAACCAGCCAGGCCTTCTAAAAATTAAAAGTGTTCGGACATAAAGTGATGATGTTACAGAATTCATCAAAATGTTCAGATTTTGTTTCTGAAATACTTTTATAGACTCCTTTCCCACAGTGTGGTTCACCTGTGAGGTAACCATGACAACAGAAGTACACTTGTTTTATTTGCATATCATCGACGTGTTGTTTTGAAACTCGCAGCGTCACTTTAACCGGCAGGAAATCAAGGTGCAAATCTGGAGAGCAGAAATGTTCCAGACTAACCACCATCCTGTCATCAAACGTTCTTGTTCTCAGTTCAGTATTTAATGAACCGGCTGCTGAAACTTCACACTCACACACACACACACACACTTAGCATGTGTTTGACTGTTGGCAGCTGCTTTCCCTGCAGATCCTGCAGAGCTGAAGGTAAGAACGTTTTGATGCTCAGACAGAATCTCCGGCCTGTCACGCTGGTGTTGCCGTGCTGTGATGGTGAACACGAACACAGCTGACGTGCTTTGTAACTGAGAAATCTGGCTGTGATCACTTTTCTGCAGAATTCATACAACATTATGTTTTGGATGGTCGTCTGTATGTCAGGTAAACGTTTGGAGTCATCATTTTAGCCGTTCCTGCTATTTTATTCAATAATAGTGTTTTTTAAATTATATGAAACACCAAAATATATTTTAAGATGTTTTATTTACTATTTCAAAGTGTTTAAGTGATTAAAAAAAAAAAAAAAAACNAAAAAAAAAAAAAAAAACCAGCGAGAGTTCTACAACCGTGCTAAAGTGTTAGCAGGTGAAACGCAGAATTTTAATGTTGGTTTTTCAACATTGGATTTTGAAAGATTAGGAGATTTGGCAACACAAAAAGGAAAACAGTTTTATGTTGTGGAAAATCATTGGAAGGAAGGTCATGTGTGTCTGGCTAGTTTTCATCAAACATGCTGTCATGCAAAATCACCGGTATGGTCCTTTAAAGGTCTCTTGAGACTGTATTCTTCAGAACTTGTTTTTACAAGCTAAAACACAAACTCCTTTACTGTTTCCCCCTTAAAAAAAAGTCTAGCTTGTTGAGATTTGGGATAATCATCTGCTTTGTGTGTGTGTGTGTGTGTGTGTGTGTGTGTGTGCCTGTGTGTGTTGTGTCTATTGCGACTGGAGTTTCCATGTCTTGGTGGAGACATTTTTTTCTGCGTGCATCATGTAAAGCAGGAGGAGCCTGCAGCAGCCTCAGAGCTTTATAAACTTTACAACCATCAGAGCTTTAGAACCTCTCAGAGCTTTAGAACCTGTCAGAGCTTTAGAACCTGTCAGAGCTTTAGAACCTCTCAGAGCTTTAGAACCTGTCAGAGCTTTAGAACCTCTCAGAGCTTTAGAACCTGTCAGAGCTTTAGAACCTCTCAGAGCTTTAGAACCTCTCAGAGCTTTAGAACTCTGCAGCAGCCTGACATCAGGTGAGTTTCTCTCATTTATCTTTTCATTCAGAAACACTTTTATGCTGCATGCTGATACTTTTTTCTAATGAAAATTAGTTTGCAACTAGCTTTTCAGTCATATAATCTTACTTTGCTCACATATTAAGTTTATTGAGATTAATAGTGTCTTCCAAAGACTTTTTGTTGTTCACTACTCAGTTAAAAATGCAAAAAGTCTGAGAAAACTATTATTTTTGTAATTTACAGTCATGATTTCATGTTTTTTCATGTCTTTATTTGAAGTTTTGTATGATATTCATACTGTCATGATAAAGTGTGGATGTGCTGAGGAATGTTCTGGTGTGGAAATGTGATATTTGTGTGTTTTAAGGTGAAAACTGGAATGAACTGCACAAAAAAAAAAAAAAAAANAAAAAAAAAAAAAAAAAACAGTTCGCTGTTAACGTTTTTTTCTGTTAACGTTTTGCTTTTTTCCCGTTTTTGTACTTTGCCCTACAAACATTGAAAAGTATTGGTTAAAGCTTTTATACTTATTTTAGTTTTTATTTGTTCTCGCTGAAAATACGTGATATTTTATATTCTATTAACGTATAAAGGACAGACGATGAAAGAGTTTTAGAACATATCACCAAACTGAAATAATAATATTGTTGATAACTGGATGTGCTGTTTGATTATGATTAGCATTAGCTGAACATTAGCTTAGCATTAGCTTAGCACGGTCTGAGCTGCAGCCGGTAACGGTCTCTCTCGTTTCTCATGCCGGGTAGGAGTGATGAAGACCCGGTCAAACCCGCCGGAGACAGACGGCAGGAAGCAGGACTGTCTCCCGGAGCAGAGACCCGCTGGACGGAGANCCCGCCGGAGACAGACGGCAGGAAGCAGGACTGTCTCCCGGAGCAGAGACCCGCTGGACGGAGACGTTTCTTTCTAAATCTGTCCCGGATTTGGAACGGTCAGTCCGGTCCGAACAGCTCTCCTCCGGATGGACAGCAGACCCGGACCGGAGCTCAGCCCGGTGCGAACGTCTCCGCTCCGGACAGACGGCAGCAGTCAGCAGCCAGAGAGGAGCCACAGACCGGTGACCAGATACTACTAAATACTACTAACGATACTACATCTAATATTACTACTATTACTAAAAACTAGGAATAACACTACTGCTAATACTTCTTCTACTAATACTACGAATATTACTACTATAACTATTACTACTACTACTAATGATGTTACTGCTAACTAATATTACGAATATTACTAATACTACTACTAATAGTAGTATTACTAATAATACTTCTAATAGTACTATTACTACTACTAATAATAACAACAACAATTATTATTATTATTATTATTATTAAATTTCTGTATATGTTGGCTTCTTAATAACTACGTACAAGTTAAAGCTACAAGCCTAGTTAACTAAATATAAATAATCATAAATATCATTTAAATAATTGAATCAGATTACTAGCCAATTAAATGATTTATCCTTATAAACCTTTTAATATTGCATAAGTATCACATCTAAACTGATTTTATATGCTGCCAGGACTCTGATAAAGTAAAGATAAACGCTGCTAAGTGTACTAACAGGAAAATAAAATACAGCTTTATGTTGTGGAAAATGGTTGTCAGTAACATAATAATGTGTATATTGGTAGTATTTATTGGGCTTAAACATGCAAAATCACTGGTATGGTCCTTTAACTGCAGTAAAACTGATGATAAAATAATTTTGTCCACATTCAGTGACTTTAGTCGCCCACTAGACTTATAATAATAATAATAATATTCCTACTAGACTTACTTTAAGTAGGAATATTAGTATTAGTAGGAATATTCCATTAATACTAAGATTAATACTAATCTTAGTATTAGTAGGAATATTCCAGACATCCTGAAGGAATAACTCAGCAGTGGGAATATTTTCATGGAGTTTCATTCTAACAGCGTTTCCAGCAGCTGACATCTAACTCATCTTTGTTTGTCTCCCTCAGAAATACTCACGTTTGAGCAAAGCCTGGAGCGGCTGCGCTGGTCTGAGGCCAGCCGGCAGCTGATAGAGCGAGAGGAGCGTCTGTTTGGCGAGATAACAGAGAGAGACGGCCTCACACAGCAGGCGGAGGAAGAAGAGCGGCTCGATGCAGACTATAAAATCCTGGAAGGCCTGCTGGTGAAAACTGTGAAAAAGTCTCTGAGCGCCGGAGAGTTCAGCGTGGAGCTTCTGACGTCTGCTGTGAAGGCCGTTTGCCAGGAGGAGGAGCAGGACCGGCGCTGGGCCCAGAGGGCTCAGACGCCACCGGCATGGCGGCCCCGCGGCTGGAGGAAGATCCACGACTCCGTCCTCCGTGGTTTGGTGGAGGAAAGTTTGGACAACCCTTCGGTCCTCGCCGCTGAGGTGGGACAGCAGTCGTCCATCAAGCGGGACCTGTGCAGCATGGGCAGGCAGATGAAGGAGGACCTGCTGTGGGTGGTGCAGGTGGTGAAGACGTGTTACCCGCCGGAGCTGCACGTCTGTAACCTGTACGCCAGCATGTACCACAAAGCCTTCAGAGCCAGGGTCAGCAAGATTGCTGAGTTTTCCCTGGACAACAATGACGGAGCGTTCCTGCTGCGCTGGGTCAACGAGTACTACCCAGAGTACTTCACGTTTTATTTTACCTTCTTCAATCATGGCTTTACTGACTTAGACATACAGGCTTGTATTGATAAACGTGACAAACAGGAAGCACGAGCTGCTGCTGCTGGTTTGACAGATGTAATCCGTATCTTATGAAACAAAAATATTTCAAAATTGCAATAAAGAATAGAATAAATACAAAAGTACAATTCAAAGCATTTTTACCTTCCTTTGGTCTTTTCAAAAAGAGTCTCAGAGCTCAGAGTCTGCATCTTTACAATCATCAGAAATCAGCCTTCCAGCTGATTTTCCCCTAAATCCATTTCCTTTCCTTAATTTATGACATTTTCACACATTTTTTGTCTATTTTTCAGTATTTATCCTTTCTAACGGAAGGCTGACCCACTGAGAGACATTTTATCACTCTGAGAACATTTACTAAAGTCCTGTACGTGATGCTGATGTCTCCGCCACTAGGGGGCAGCAGAATGTCAATAAAAATGCTAATCGATCCGTTTTAGCGGCCTGCTGAGCTGTGATTTCTGCGTTTGTGTCAGAATCTTCCAGAATGCAGAGCTGCTCAGTGAGATCGACGGTGCTGCGCTGGGAACGCTGCTGCCTGAGGACATGTCCGCTCCTCTGGAGGAGCAGTTCCTCACCAACACCCAGGTAACCATTCACAGCTGTTACTGTCAGTCGTTTTAGTTTAGTTGGGTTTAATAGTTTTACGTGATATTTTTTAATGTTTAGGTGTAAAATCAGTTTAGTTCTTATTTGTTTGTTTTTAGTGTTTTTTATAAAGATTGTAGCGTTTTTGGTCTTTGATCCAGATAAAAATCTCTCGAGAAATATGGACGTCATTTTCACAGTGTACTGTGGATTTTCATGGTCTCCAGAGGATGAATGCTTTTTTTTGTTTTTTTTCACCGCCCTACCCTTCCCTCTGGCGCCACCTTCAGGCCACAATTTACACATATAGTATACACAAGTAATATCAAAATCTACTGAGCTGATTTACGTGAAAGTTGCTGAGCAGGATCACGCTCCCAGGAGGATAAACCCTCTCAGGTTTTGTGACCTTTCCTTTAGCGCCACCTACAGGACAAACTTTATATATTTTTTTAACCCCACTACTGGTAAAGGTGTTAGTACAGCAGAATTGCGGGTATGTTTTATTTCATCCAACATTTATGGATATAATGAGTATTAAACCCTCTAGGAGGCGCTAGTAGCAGTGTGTCATGTTTTTTTTTTTTTAAACAACTTTTATTTACTTCAAATACCAGAACAGTCACAATGCCATGTATCATACAAAAAACATTCATGACTCTATATCATGTATTAGATTAAAAGAAAGACAAATATTCACAGTTTTTATGGATTTTCCATTGAAGGAAACAATTAAAGGACCATTCCATCCATTTAACGTGTTTGAGCCTAATATATTCAATATTAATACATGTAACGTTACTGATAGTCATTTCTCAAAGCATACTACTGGAACGGTGAATTAAAAATGTTTTTCCTACCTTCCAGACCTCCATTGGTTTCAGTTCATTCTGCTATTAAAATCAACTTGTTGATACTGTAAACGTTCTTGGGATAGGTAATCCATCATCACCAACAAGACGTGTATTCAGGTTTTTTTTAAAAGTTATGTAAGTAGTTATGTGTAGTTATGTATCGCTTGAATATTTGATTTTGAAAGATTAAGAGATTTAGCAAAATATCAGGAAAGCTGAAATACGGTTTTATCCTTTGGGAAATGATTGTCAGTAACGTAACATGTATGAAAATTGAATATATTAGGCTCAAACATGCAAAATGGATGGTATGGTCTTTTAAATTCTGTAAATATTGGAAATAAAAAGAAAAGAGGCTGTTGTGTGTAGATTTGCGTTTGTGGATGAATAAAAGCTGCATGATGTTTGTTAGGAGGAGCTGATGACGTACAACGATCGCGTCCTGGAACGAGCAAAGCAGATGTGGCTGAACGGAGACGAGCCGGACAGAGAGGACGGCTGCTTCTGCAGTCTGGTCGCTTATGACATCATCACGGTACAGAAACGATGAGACGCGGACATACAGCGGGGTCCAGAAGTCTGAGACCGCTTGAAAATGCTGCTATTTTGCATTCTTTTTGAATTAAATACCAGATTTTTCATGACAAATGATAAAATCATCTCAACAATTAGAGTGAAATGTTGAATCTTTGAAAAATGTCCATGAACGTCAGAATATCTTCGTATCTTTCGCTTTAATGACAGCATGGCTCCAGCTGCATGGACGCCACACGTCTGTAAAAAGTCAGCCAGCATCATGTGACGATGTTCCACAGAGCTTCTATCATGTCAGACTTCCTGATTATTTCCACATTTACATGAAAACAGCAGGATTTTACATGTGGTCTCAGACTTTTGGACCCGCTGTATAATCTCCATGACTTTGGGGAATTTCCCAGTTTTATAACTGATTAACGTTGCAGTCATTCAGCAGGAAGTTGATTAAAACCAGCATCTCAAAAACATGAAGCAGGAAGAAAATGAAGACGTTTTTACATCACACAGGGACTTTTAGCTCGTCTCTGAAAGTTGTGGAATTGAATCTCAGTGTCCTGTGGGAATCCTGTTCAAATTCAGCGTCTGTTACGGCGCTGAGCAAGGCAGCCATGTCAGGGTTACAGGTTCAAATCCCTGTTAAAGTGCTTCTATCCAGAAACAGCTTTGCTTCCTGTTTGATGCGTATAAAACTATGAAGTCTCCAGTTTAATAAGGAAGATAACGTTTGTATGACGAAGTGATTAATGTTTCTGTCTTTAGTTCATTAACGGAGCCGTAAACTCAGTGGAGGCGGTTTTAGGAAACCGACGCAAAGCTCAGATGATCACATGTGGATTAAAGGATTTGCTGCAAAGGTAAGAAGTTCTGTTTTTCCATAAAACAAGCTGCTGATAATTTATGTCTCACGCTGCGATACAAACTGCTGCAGGTTCAACGCGTTGCAGCAGGAAGTGATGAAGGGAAGCAAAGCCAACAGCCGGCCCATCGTCACGGCGATCCTCAGCTGCATCAGACACTTCAGGTAGGATCGACTGAAAAACATGTCAGACAACCAGAATTAAGCTGCAGCCGGACAGGAAATGTGACTTCCTCTCTGTCTGCAGGGATTTCATCGAGAAGAAGAGCGATCTCTTCCCGCAGGACGTCAGGGAAAGCTGTTTGTCTGTCGTGGCGGCCATGAAACAGTCCGCCCACGCCTATTTGTTAAAACCAGTGCACGACACCCTGAAGGTCGGTTTATTTAAGACGGAAGGCATTTTAATGAGAAAGGTGATTCTTTTTTTTACGCGATGCTAACTGTCTCCACGTGCAGCCTCAGTACCGCACCGTGGGAACGTCTGATTGGCTGAAGAAGCCGCTGTTTGAGAAGCTGCTGGCCGGCATTAAAGATCAGGTTCAGCTTCTGCAGGGCTTCACCGAACCCTGCCGTCAGGTAAACCCAACGACACCAAACTCACCTCATCTCAGCTTTACTTCACAAACATCCCTCATAAAAGTATTAGCTAATGTAAAAAAAAACAGCGTGATTTAATCTTTTAGCCTGATAAAAACTTTGATTGGATGATTCCAGGAGCTGATGTGCCAGCTGCAGCAGGAAGTGACTGTGGAGTACGTCAGAAGACTCCTGAGAGGAAAAGTCAAGCTGAAGGACAAAGAGCGGCAGGAAGAAGCAGCCAGGAGGGTCAGAGAGGACGGACAGAGTCTGCACGACCTCTTCATCACGCTGGTGAGACGTTAACACGCCTTTAACACGCAGAGGAATTAACCATCCACTTCCTGTTCACAGAGCATTTTAACAACAGCAAACAGAATCCATCAACAGCAACATCCTCTTTTTCTGGCAGCGTTACAGTCCAGCAGCACCAGAATGGATTCCGGGTCTTTCTGAGGCCCTGTTCCAAAGTCCTGATAACAGAATCATGAGTTTTTACCGATTCTTCTTTCATGGTCTTTGTTCATCAAAATGGAAAAGTCAAAATATTCCCTGAAAGCTCTGACATCAACGATTAGTCGCTGCTCTGATTTATGATTTCTCTTTTTTTTCTTTTTTGGAGATTCATCAGGTCAAACACATCAGCGTCAGCGTCAGACTGTCACAACGTCACGTTTATGAACGGCTGGTAAATCGTAGCGCTGTGGCAAACAGGAAAAAATCAGTGACTAAAGTTAACAAACGTGATAAAATGATGATAAATCTTTGGTCGTCAGTTTAAATCGGTGCTTCCAGACCGCAGCGTGAGACATTTAACTTCTTGCCACGTTGACAGCCTGTGATAAAATTCTGAAGTTTCCAAAATTTCGGAGCAAAACTGACACTTTGACTCTGTATGATGAACCAGATCAGACATGACAGATCCATGATGCGTTTCTGCCTCGTAGTTTTTCCCTGTTTTCCGCGGTGTTACGATTTACCAGCCGTTCATATGCTGCGTTCACAGACCTCAGAACTCAGATTTTTCCGACTTCTTACTTGGAAAAATGCGTTGGAACGGCACTTGAAGGCGGAGCTCCGGCTGGAAAACTCAGACAAAATGATCTACCCTGACTTACCGAGTATGACGTCACTCAACACGGCGGCGCCGTGGAAGCGAGCTTTATGAATAGAAATGATCAGCTAAAAGGCGAATAAAGTATTTTTTCTTGTGTGAAATTGAAAGGAAAAGGTCAGAATATATCACCATGGTAACTATCTATAGTGTATAATAACTGTTTGCCATTGATACGTAAGTGTAAATAATTTCATAATATTACTTCTCTGCACAAAGTTTAATACCCACTGTGATTAATATCATTATAAAATAACACAACCAGACAGTCCTGTAGTCTAACTTTACTTTAGTTAGCATTTATTACCAAGTTTAATTAGTTTTACAGTATTTATTGGTGTTCAGCTGCTTTTTTGATTATATTTGGCTGGAACGGTTTGAGGTTGGAAGTTGAAACTTCCAACTGGGAAAAGTTTGATTTCCGAGGTCTGTGAACGCAGCATTAAATGTGACATTCTGTTACCGAAGGTGTTTTCAGTCCAAAAAAAACAGAGGTGATGAATCTGAGCGGTGATGAATGCTGATGAAAAGTAAAGGTGAAGGAGTTTGAGCTGATGAGACTCTGCGTGTCCTCAGGGCTGGACGGAGACGTGGCCCACGGACGTCCTGCTCCGGCTGGCAGAAGTCCTCAGACTCCAAGACCTGCCGGCCGTGCAGATGGAAGTCGTGTCGCTGGGAGCAGAATTTCCTGACCTCAGGTGACCTTTGAACTCTGCAGCCTTCTGCTCTGATTCCAACTTGAATATGATTTACTTCTACATGCAGTGACTGATCTGCAGCGTGGTACCAAATAATAATAATAACTTTATTTTCTCATAAGAGCCCACTAGGGTAAGTGAGAAAAGGTCAAAAGGTCAACATATACAGAATTCATACAGCAGGACGAAAACAAAAACAACCAAACCACCCTCATCTTCACGTGAAACAGACAATAAGTAAATAAATATTACATATGTCTAAATGTTCATACAATCTCTTTACCATGTTTTCTAAATTATGCTGAATAAGGATATCTTTACAATTTCATAACTTATCCATCTTATTAGACTAATAGAGGAACTCAGCCGGTTTCCCTGAGTTACAGCGCTAACATAAACGATAAACGGTTATATTTAAGGTCATGACGTCTGGGATTCAACATGTCCTCATCTAGATACAGAGATAGTTTACATTTGAAGCGTGTTTAAATATCCTATAATTCATACACAGGCTGTTAAATATTTCAGCTTTCCAACCATACCGTCCATTTTGCATGTTTGAGCCTAATATATTCAGTATTCATACATGTAACATTACTGACAATCATTTCCAAAGCATACTACTGGAACGGTGAATTAAAAATGTTTTTCCTACCTTCCAGACCTCCATTGGTTTCAGTTCATTCTGCTATTAAAATCAACTTGTTGATACTGTAAACGTTCTTGGGATAGGTAATCCATCATCACCAACAAGACGTGTATTCAGGTTTTTTTAGAAGTTATGTAATTTTAGTGTTTAAGCTCAATAAAAAGCGTGGAGTGAATGTATGCCTCCACCGGGGAATATAGTCCCAAAAGAAGACCTGCGTTTATGGAAAAATTTAAAGGACCGTGACTTCATAAGGCTGTGTAACTATTAGCAGGAGAAACATGGATTTTTAAGGTGGGTGTATCACTTGAATATTTGATTTTGAAAGATTAAGAGATTTAGCAAAATATCAGGAAAGCTGAAATACGGTTTTATCCTTTGGGAAATGATTGTCAGTAACGTAACATGTATGAAAACTGAATATATTAGGCTCAAACGTGCAAAATGACCGGTATGGTCCTTTAATGTTGTTAATGTTTAACGTTGCACATGGTCCTTTTTAAATAAATAACTAAAAGTTAAGATACTTTCTCAGATTTTGTTGTAGCATCATTAGCATCTCCAAATTCCTGTTTTTTTCCATCTCGTTGTGAATTGATGAGATGAGTTTTAGACGTAATGATGTGGAAGCAGATTTGTGATTTATCTTTCGTTCTAAGCAAAGACAGCAGATGAATGATTTACTGAAGGCGTCCATGTTTTTACCTCCTGATCACTGCAGTCCAGGTGAGACGAAGCTCACCTGCAGCAGAAGTCAAACACGTCAGCAGGGATTTCTTTTCCAGCTTTAAGACACGAAGCCGTTCTGCTCTTTATTAAAATGGTTTCCTGTCTTCATACGCAGCGAGCAGCACGTTTCTGCGCTGCTGAAGCTGAAGACCAACTTCTCTAAGAGCAGCATGAATGCCGTGAAAGCCGCTCTGACCGACAGTCTGAGGGAAACGGACGCCGTCGGCACGCCGCCGTTTTTCTCCAGAGTCCTCATCAGATGAGGCCAGACTCATCAGCCGTTCTGATGGCGTTTTCGTGATTAGATCTTCATCTTCCTTGTTGTTAATATTGTAGATTTTTTTATGACACAACATTTTGCAGTCAGTAAGAAATCTTGCTGAAATGAATATTTAAAGCACCAATCAGATCACAGAATTCTGTGCAGAAAAATGTTAAGATGCTGAAACGAGTGAAATACAAGCTGCAGCTCACTTTAGTACGAGTTTTATCCTTTATCTAAAATCAGTGTGTGTGTATTGTGAGATATACATATATGTGTGTGTGCGTATATATTTTTTAAAGTGTCAAATTAGTGTTTTTTTAAATATAGATATTTGTTATATGATGCATATTTTACCTTTGTGTCCAATATAGAGAAACTTACTTACACTTCATTTTTTTATCTCATGTATATTGTTTAACAAATGTATAAATGTAAATTAAGAAATAAACTACAGCTTTTTCACTAAAGGTTTGGACTATTTATTGTATATTTTTACATGAAGAATGTGATTCCTTGGTGTGTTTGTCTGACATGCAGGTGTTGTAACGAGGAGGGCTGCTGTGATTGGTTGATTGAAGGTTTTTTAACACCTGAGGAGAGTTTGTTGTTTAAATCCTAGAGAAGCTTCCTGTTTGTTCATCAGGTGAGTTTGCTGCTTTTGGTTTGTGATCCATTTTACTCAGAACAATAAATGCTGTTATAGAAATATTGACCTTTCTCAACCAAGAGCAAATGCCTTAAAGGACCATACCAGCCGTTTTGTATGTTTGAGCCTAATATATTCAGTTTTCATACATGTTACGTTACTGACAATCATTTCCCAAAGGATAAAACCGTATTTCAGCTTTCCTGATATTTTGCTAAATCTCTTAATCTTTCAAAATCAAATATTCAAGTGATACACCCACCTTAAAAATCCATGTTTCTCCTGCTAATAGTTACACAGCCTTATGAAGTCACGGTCCTTTAAATTTTTCCATAAACGCAGGTCTTCTTTTGGGACTATATTCCCCGGTGGAGGCATACATTCACTCCACGCTTTTTATTGAGCTTAAACACTAAAATTACATAACTTCTAAAAAAACCTGAATACACGTCTTGTTGGTGATGATGGATTACCTATCCCAAGAACGTTTACAGTATCAACAAGTTGATTTTAATAGCAGAATGAACTGAAACCAATGGAGGTCTGGAAGGTAGGAAAAACATTTTTAATTCACCGTTCCAGTAGTATGCTTTGGGAAATGATTGTCAGTAACGTTACATGTATGAAAACTGAATATATTAGGCTGAAATATGCAGAATGGTGAAATGGTCCTTTAAAGCAGAACTGTTTGGTGAATAACATACATCTCACACTAAAAGTGTTAAAACAAATTCATTTTTAAAAGGCAATTAAAAGCTTATTTAGGGTAAAACTGTTCCATGTCCAGTGTGTGTTTGTGTGGCTTGGTTGGCAGAGGATTGCTGGGGTCAGAGTTCAGCTGTGGCTGTTGGCAGTATTTATATTGTTTGTGATATGTTTGGATGTTTCATCATGTAGTTTTGGGTCATGTGATTGGTGCTGAAATTGGACTCGTAGTTTTTACTTAATTTTATATTTCTTTTTAACATAAATGTGTGACTTTATGTTTGAATGAACCACAGGAAGAATCGTTTCTGAGGCGTCAGCTAAAGAGGATCCAATTAAATAAACAATAAACTCAGAACGTTCCGGTCGATTCTGAGTCAGATGAATTCGGGTGCTGCTGAGAAAAACGTTCAGGCTTTGCTCTAAACACGGGTTTTGAGGATAATTTGCTGCTAACAGGCTTTGCAGAAATGTCCAGATTTTCAAAAATGCTGGTAGGTAGGTACTTTATTAATCCCCAAGGGGAAATTTCTGTGTTACAGCAGCAAGGGATAGATCAGATACACAACATAAAATAAAATAATAAATCAAATAAATCAAAATAATTAAATAAATCAAAATAAAAATCAAATTAGCAATAATACTCAATCCAAGCAATGATACTCATATAGCTGGTTAGCAGAGTGCCGGTGCAATGTGTGTGTGTATTTAGTTAGTCCAGGGATGAGTTGTACAGTCTGGTGGCAGTGGGTAGGAAGGACCTTCTGTGCCGTTCCGTGGTACGCCGAGGTAGGAGAAGTCTTTCACTAAGGACGACCAGTCAGGTAATCAGTAACCCAGGTTACCAGTGGAGACTCCACCTGCATTGTCCGTAATTTGTCTCCTAGAAGTTCAGGTTGGATGGTGTTAAAAGCACTCGTAAAGTCAAAAAACATAATCCTTACGCTGCTGTCCGACTTGTCCAGATGGGAGTAGGCCCGATGGAGTAGGTAGATTATAGCATCCTCTACTCCAATGTTAGCCTGATAGGCGAACTGCAGGGGGTCTAGTCCTCTCTGCAGATGGCAGATGGTTCAAGAAATTCTCCACAGGGAGGTCAAAGGTCAGGGATGCTGTGCAGAAGATGAGTTTGTGTTTTCATTAAAGCGACGACGCTGATTCACCGTCAGCCAAACGCTTTCTGAACAATTCCAGGAAACTATCGCCCGTGTCGTCTGGGAATCAGCCTGAAACGCCAAACGGAGGTGTTGCCAAGTTTATTTGCTCTGAGCTGCGACTGCAGGGAAAGGTGAAACTCCTCAGGGCGAGGAAGGATAGGAGCCTGCAGCAGCTTTTCCTGAAGGTTTTAGAGACAGACTCAGGAAGACATGGCATGACTACAACTTCCCCTCAGAGAGAGAGATGGAATCAGAGTTAAAGTGGGTGATAAATGGTCTGGGAAAGACCAGAATGAGCAGGAAGTGGAGGGTTGTGTGTTAAATGCTAATGATTAATCTGAGGTGCTTTCCTGCTGTTAATCATTCAGGTATTAATAACTCAGAGTTCAGACCTCCAACAGGCTGATGATTCTGCTACAGAAACATGCCAGAACTGTTCTGTTCTGCTGAGTCAGCATCTTCTTACATTTGGTGGTAAATTATTTGTTAATGCCATAAACGTGACCCCTGACCCAGCATATAATCGGGACCAATATCTGGATCATAAACATGCCTGTTTTTACATTAAGATGGTTGTCTTAGTTTTAGAGAAATGGAAAAAATGGAGAGAAATGATCTATTTCATAATGTTAAAGAAAAATAAAAACTTCCTGTGTCTGATTTCAGCGACTGAGCTCCAGTTCAAAATCTACTTAAAGGACCTTTCCACCCATTTTGCATGTTTGAGCCTAATACATTCAATTTTCATACGTTACATTTCATTTCATACAGTTTCATTTCATTTCATTCATTTCATACAGTTTTCATATTTATGGAAAAATTTAAAGGACCGTGACTTCATAAGGCTGTGTAACTATTAGCAGGAGAAACATGGATTTTTAAGGTGGGTGTATCACTTGAATATTTGATTTTGAAAGATTAAGAGATTTTGCAAAATATCAGGAAAGCTGAAATACGGTTTTATCCTTTGGGAAATGATTGTCAGTAACGTAGCATGTATGAAACATAAAACATGTATGGTCCTTTAAATCTTCCTTAAAACAAGTCCTGCCTGCCTGTGAGAGGCCAAGGGCTGCACGATCCATCTTGCTTTCCCTTAAAGGAGCATACCGATGATTTTGTATGTTGGAGCCCTATAAATCCAAATGCATACATGTTACATTACTGCAAAATCACCGGTATTCTCCTTTAAATGAATGCAACCATCACAGCCACATGGAGAAACTTGCCCTCCTGGAAAATAACATTTTTTTTTTTTTTTGTAGCTTTTTAGGTGGTAAATGAAAGAAAAAATCAGTGAGAAGTAAAACTGCTAAAATGAGGAACAGAGATTTATTATTGTCATTTATTTAAAGAATACATCAAAATTTGCCAATAAGAACTCACATCTGTTTCACCTTTCATTCTGACCTTTCTGATGAAATGAAGGGAGGTTCAACAATCAAAGTTTTTTTTATTTATTTTAAAATAATACCTGTTGTGTGTGATGAAATAGTTATGTGGTGTTAATTAAAGAATTTCCCATCAGGCTCAGTATTAAATGCAGCTTCAGTCTCCATCTTGTGGCGCTTATTGGTAGTACAACAAATACACAAATAAATATATTTTAATTCATACAGCATTGCATTTATTATATTCTCATAAACAAAGTATCTGTAAAAAAACAAAAGTACTTTTATACATTATCAAGTTAAATGATGGTTGGATTGATGAGAACGTAACAAAGTGTTTTTTTTGTAGAAAACGTGTAACTTAGTGATTTTCAATCATCAATATATGGAAAAGTGCATACATAACATACAGACATAAATGTACAAGTTTAAATTGAAGTAGACGTAAAAAAAAAAAAAGTGATTATGAAGTAAAACTTCAATTTGAGCTGAGATTTGTATAAAATAAAAATAAATAGGCATTTTGAATGTTTGTTACTGCAAAGTCAAAGTGAAGTACCTGTAGCTCAACGTCTGTACTTCAAATAAATTCTGAAGTTTAATATTGCCAAAGCTAAAAATGGACATGAACTGAATTTACAACATATAATGGATCATGTAGATTTTTTTTTAGGCAGCATAATGCTCATCAGGCAGCTTTCTGTAAAAGTATTTTGGACTTTTTACAGAGAGACTTGATCATAAATTCTCAGAGTCAGATCTAATTAAAAATTCAACCTGTAACATTTATTTTGTTCCTTTCATGTACAAATAATAATAACAGGAATGGCAATAAATAAATCCAGTATTAAAAAAAAAACCCTGTAAATCCCTAAAAACGTATTAGTGTTTGGAACAAAAGGAGAATAAGCACCATTTTACCAACATCATAAGAAAACTTAAAATCATTATTCACGATACACGAAACATTCCTGCTGTAATGAAAATTACAAGCTAATTTTCCTGGAATCTCTTTCATTTGTTTGCGTGTTTTTGATCATCAGATGGAAGAATAAAATTTTTACATTTTTCTCTTTGTTTTGCATCAAACATAATCCTCTGATAAATATATTAAATGTACAAATGAGTCAATTTAAGCTTCAACCATTTCTGTCAAAATGTAAAAAAATATTAACTTATAACTTATTGGTGTTTATAAACGCCAAGATTGTTGATTTTTGTTTTTCCTTGCCATGCATTTGTTTTTATTATAGAGGCGAATTCTGATTATTCTGACAAAAAAAAAAAAAAAAACNAAAAAAAAAAAAAAAAAACGGCATCAATGACATGTAGCCTCGCATATCAGTAAATTTTTACATCGAGAAGATGAAGTGAGATGTTTACGTTATCCTGTGAGGAAAATACTTTTTAAACTCTGCACAGAATATGAAGACTTTGTCTATTTACAACATTTCTCCCTTTTTTTGAGGAGATAAACGGAATCACGTTCCAAAAATTCTACTTCAGCATCCAGAAATGAGGATAACTTAACAACATTGAGCTCATCTCATACCGATAATAATCATAATTGTAATCTTTATTACCTCAAATCGAACCAGAAGAAGTTTTAATGGGATGTACCTGATCATCTTAGAACTGAAAAGACTTGGTCTACCTAATATTTTGGATGTTTGATCCTCAGCGCCTTAGAAATCAAAACCAAATGCTGAAAGAAGGAGGAGGCTGCAGGTCTGGGTTGGCTGTCTTGGCTGCAGGCGTCCAGCACCTCCCTGACCTGTTTTCTAGAAAGATCTCTGCTCCATCGCAGCAGATCAGACAGGAGCTGCAGGTCGACGACGTGTCTGAGATTTAAAAAAAAACAACACACAAAGAATAAAGTGGAGAGTGAGATATCTAAATCCAACATAACAAGATCAGTTCAAATCAATCAATATCAGAATCATTCGCATTACGTCTGGCACCAATATCTCTAGAAATATTTTACATGAAGTTGATATTCAGCAGGTTTGTTGCTCAGGAACCAAGGACGTGCAGTGTCATGTATGAAGTTGGTTGGATGAGCGGTTCTCAAATTGAGCTGTGCCAGTAAAAAGTAGTCCGCGTGGCAGGATACGCTCCGNATGAGCGGTTCTCAAATTGAGCTGTGCCAGTAAAAAGTAGTCCGCGTGGCAGGATACGCTCCGGTCCAGCAACACGGTCTCAGCTTGACCCCGTACAGCAAACAAAGCTAGCTCACAGGACATGCAGAAATAAATTATGGCAGGCTGCAGCGCGCGCCATGAAGTCCAGCCTGTTCCGAACACGCATGTTCTGAATGGGCGCTGCAGTCGTAAACTTAAATGCACAAAATACCTGAAAACATTTTCCTTTTTTATTTTTAAGATGCAGTTCCTCCAATGGTCACTAGATGTCTGAACAAAAGCCCAAACTTCCACAAAAACAAAGAAAATACATTTTTTCCGCAAGTTTTGTTCCCAATATCAAATTTCACTTCTTTTACTGAGTGTCTGGAAACTTTTTAAAGCTATTTTAAGCTATTTTATTTGCCTCAAATGATTGAACCTGTCACGCTCAGCCATGGTGGTGCTGCTTTTTGACCCAACTGAGCTTCAGTCCTTCATCCGAAATCAGATAATTCCAGTAAACCTTAAACTCCAGACTTGAAAATTCTGTTTTGGAAACCTAGAGGTGATGTCACAGAGACCAATTCCAGATATATATATAATTTTTTTTATTTTGTTTTTTGCAATCTGGTTTGGTGCATTATTCCTGAAAGCAATTTAACAAGAAGGGAGTCTTTGGGTGCTGCAAATTTTAAGTTTCGGACTTTCCATGACGGCTTCCTGCACACACCAACTCAGGAAACCAGGAGGAGTAATTTACCTCTCGTTTTTACATCCCTGCAGTATGTTTGCCATGATGATCTTCAGCACGTCGATGCTTCCGCACTCCAACACATCCTGGACTTTCAGCAGAATCAGGTTCCGCTGTCGAACACCGGGAGCCTGACGCAGAGCAACGGGAAATGAATTCACAGGAAACCCTCAGGTGTGCAGCCAGTGATCCATATGAGGACGATAAGATGATACGAGGGTATAAAACAGAATTGCACAGATTGATGCCAAAATGTTTGTCTCACCAGGTCTCGCATGATGTCGTGAAGCAGCAAAGCGTCACCAGTCACTGTTTTCCCAATGTCATCCTTCCATGTCTTCACCAGTTTTTTCCGATTTCTCTGCACAAGATGTTTGAGGTACGCATGTGTGATGATCTGATAGACCTCGTCCATGACTCTCTGAGAGAGAGAGAGAGAGAGAGAGAGAGAGAAACATTAACAGTTTGATATACAGTACTACTTTCTTTCGATTGAGATGACATGACCTTGACTATTGTGACTTTGCACTTGACTTGGGACTTGTCTTTCTTTACCTGACTTGACTTGAGATTTGACTAGGACAGTGGTTCTCAATCCTGGCCCTACAGAACCACAGCACGAAATACTTTGACGACCAAGACCTAATGATTAAATCAGGTGCGTTCACTTGATGAAGAATTGATCCCTCCAAGGTCAAGACAGGCAAGTCCCAAGTCAAGACGAGCAAATCTTCAAGTCCTGAGGTCAGACAGACAAGTCCTTCATTAAGCCCCAAGTTAGTTCCCAAGTCAAGACAGTCCAAAGTCCGATGGTTCTCAATCCTTGTCCTTAAGTCTGCATACACTC
Organism: Lucifuga dentata; assembly: GCA_014773175.1. Lineage (NCBI taxonomy): Eukaryota > Metazoa > Chordata > Actinopteri > Ophidiiformes > Bythitidae > Lucifuga > Lucifuga dentata. The sequence continues at coordinate 42,648 of VXCM01005120.1, forward strand.
TTTCTGCTCTACCCTCACATGATGAGCTAATCATGTGTCTTCAGCCAATCAAAAGCTGAGATCTGACAAGGTATTTGCTGGTCTGATTTAAGACTTTGGACTTGACTTGGAATTTCTTAGAGATTGCCTGTCTTGATTTGGGCCTTTATTCAGGACTCCCTGTCTTGACTTGGGAACTAACTTGGAACGTGGCTTGGGGCTTTACTAAGGATTTGCTTGTCTGACTTTAGGATTTGACTTGGACTTGCCTGTCGTGATCTGGGACGCCACTTGGGATCAGACTTGGGATTTGACTCGTTTGCTTGTGTAGATGTGGACCTTGACTTGGTACTTCTCTGTTTTGACTTGGGAATTAACTTGGGACCTACCTTAGGACTTGTCTACTTTGGGACTTGACCTGAGATTTGCCCATCTAGACCCGGGACCTTTTTTTTTAATGTACCTGTTGTACGTCTGGATGACACGGCAGCTTTGGAAGACGCTCCTTCACTGTTTCAATCAAGTAGAATATTTGCTTGCCATCCGACTTGAAGTACTTCTTCAGGTGGCTCTGTGGAACAAAAGGTGTGAATTTATAATGAAATAAAAACGCATAATAATTGTTATAACTAAGGAAAACTGCATTTTAATTAAAAGTTAAGCACCTGTGTGAAATCAGAAACGTGTTTCAGCAGAATCTTTAAAGCAGACGCCTCCATGATTTCGAGCGCTGCCACAGTTTCCTCAGACGCTGAGCCTTTGCTTCCGGTTTGAATGTATGACCTGAAGAATATCACCAACATCTTTTAAATCACATCTACCTGACTCGACAGTAAAGTTTTAATTAAATCAAACTGAATTTCTATTTGACAAACATTTAAAAGTGTTCAAATACTCACTTGAGTTGTTTGCAGTTGTTCAAAACCTTGAATATGTGGATTATTTCTGGTTTGGCCTTTTTTGCCTCTTTTTCAATAATCTTACTCTGCACACTGACGTATCTATAAAATAACGAAGCAGAATACCGTCATGTCCAGAAACAAATTATATTTTATCTTTACTGTAACAAAGTCGTTTTTTTTCTGTACTTGTACTTTTTTGTGTTTGAGTTTTTTGAGTTAAAAAAAAAAGTAGTTTTACTTTTAATTAAGTAATTTCAGTATTGTGCTTCAGTACATTTTGACTGATGTTAAAAAACAAACAAAAAACAAAAATGTCAGAGGCTTAAAAAAGTATGGAGGAACTGCAATAAAATAAAATCATAAACATGATGCTAAAGATGGAGAGAATGAGCTCAGAGGACCAGAAAACCGACTAATTAGAAGAAAAGAATCCCTGGCTACATTTAGTGACCAGGTTAGCTTTATAAAGAAAAAAGAACAGCTACAGCATGCAGCAAACTTTGATGCTGAAAAACGTGGAGTTAGCGGCTAATCAGAACTTAGCATCAAACCTGCATGCGGAGCTACGTTAGCTAACTTTAACCTGTTAATTATTCATAGTAGCAGCATTAAACCTGCATGTGGCGCTAAGTTAGCTAACTTTATCCTGTTAATTATTCATGCTAACAACTTCAAATCTGTAGCATGCGGAGGTAAGTTAGCTAACTTTATCCTGTTAATTATTCATGCTAGCAACAGCAGATCTGTAGCATGTGGAGGTAAGTTAGCTAACTTTATCCTGTTAATTATTCATGCTAACAACATCAAACCTGCATGCGGAGGTAAGTTAGCTAAATTTAACCTGTTAATTATTCATAATAGTCACTAGCTTTGCTGACTGGCTACATTTAAGCGACCAGGTTAGCTTTATAAAGAAAAAAGAACACAACTATAGCATGCAGCAAACTTTGCACGCTGAAAAATGTGGAGTTAGCAGCTAATCAGAACTTAGCATCAAACTATTCACTTGTTTCTGGGTTGCAGTTTTGCTAGCTACTGAAAAGTGCACACGTAATGTTGATTAAGGGAATTAAAGTTTATTGAGCTAATTGACAATAGCGTTAGCATGTGTTAATTAACTTTAGCATTAGCATGTGTTAATAGACCTTAGCGTTAGCATGTGTAGGATGGGCAGTTTCAGTGTGGATTTTTTATTAAATGTTTCTCTCGTTAGTCAAATATTGGTTAAATTGACAGCAATTCTTTTTTCTTCCTCCAAAATGTAGAGTAATAAAAGTTAATATTTGAATGCTCTGCAGGATAACACGTTATAAAAACTTAGCAAATTCAGTGTCAGGTCTTTACTCAGAGATCATTTGCAGCCAAATAGTTTTAAATGCATGTATTTTTGCTTTGTTTGGTAACAATGTAACTAAGTACTTTTTACTCAGAGTACATTTGAAACAAAATACTTTTTTACTTTTATTCAAGTACATTTTGAGTAACATTTCATCAAAGTGACAGCACTGTGGCTTTATGCCTCTTTCCAGCCGTGGTCATGTCTTATCTGCCAAAGACAGGAGGAAGTGATGAACTTCAGGAAATCCCTTCATAAAGAACACGAGTATCCTCTCATAACAAGAGGAATTCTGGATATTACTTCTCCAACATCTTAAACAACACATTGGAATTGACGAGGAATGAAGTCAAAACCAAAACTCAGAAGTGAATATGTATTTACTGACTATCTTGGGGAGAAATCTCTGCAGGGAAGGTTTATTCCTGAGGATAACGTGTCGCTTACTCCTTCACAAACTGCAGCAGCTCCTGGAAACAGACTTCCTGAACCCGACCGCTCAGCGTTACGCTGATTCTCTCTGCTGTTTTGACGACACCATCCATACGCTTCAAGAAAGAGAAACATGCAAACATTAGCTTATTTTGACCTTTCCTGCTAATGCAATAAAAAAGGTCAATTACATCAACTGACAATTTTCCCCAGTAACTTCTGTTTCAGAAAAGTGATCTGAAAATAAACTTTATCATCATTATTACCTGAATAACATCCACATACAATCTGACAAAACTTTCATCGTCCTGTAGGGTCTCGCTCATCTCATTATGAAGGATGTTCTTCAGGTTTATGGAAATCTCTTTCTGCGTACAAAAGAGTAAAAAAAAGCCTCACTTCCTGCTGAAATCTGCTGAGTGTTGTAAGAATCTTCATGTTATGCAGAACACAAGAGCCATGCAGCGCTAAATATCTCTGATGCTGGTGCTAACATTTTAAAGGGCCATACCAGTGATTTTGCATCTTTAAACCCAACAAATACTATCTGCATGATAATCATTTTCCAAAATAACTGTGTTTTAGTTTTCGTGTTATTTTGCCAGATCCCCAAATCTTTCAAAGTCAAATGTTCAGGTGATGCACCCACCTTAAAATTCAATGTTTTGCCTGCTAGCACGTGTCCGAATGTAGAAGTCTTTTTTTAAATTCTCAGTAAAATCCATCTTCTTATGAGATTATATTCCCTGGCGGAGACATATAGGCCCAGATTCATAAACTGTATTGCATGGTTTACCGCATCGCTATGTGCAAATATTATGACGCGACCACGTTCCCTCATTCATAAGCGCCTGTTACTGACATATTTTAGCATTAGCCTCTCTTTGTTGCATTACATCATTTTGACCCTGCATGTATTTCTGTATGCAGCCGTTTCAGCTTGTACGTCACGGCTGATGTTCTTACCTGCACATGTTCCAGCAGTCTGTCCCGTGTTTGTGTGACGCACTCTGTGAACAGCAGGAGGTCAGCGTCTTTCAGGACGTCTCTGTCTTTTAAGTCAGGGTCACCCAGCAGCTCCTTACTGGAGAAGACACAACGACGTCAGACCAGAGAACCTCAGGATCTTATGTCCTCTTTGTCTCCTCATGTCCAGACCTCATGTCTGCACTTTGAAACATGCTAGACTTTGCTTTGCTGGTCTTTCAGATGCCGTGTTTTGCTGACTTCTATTTGAGTTTGGAAAATGTTTACAGGGAACCACTAAATGACAACTGGACGAGTTCCAGATGAATCTCATGCTGCGTTCACAGACCTCGGAAATTGAACTTTTCCCAGTTGGAAGCTCCAACTTCCAACCTCAAACCATTCCAGCCAAATGTAATCAAAAAAGTAGCTGAACACCAATAAATACTGTAAAATTAATTAAACTTGGTAATAAATGCTAACTAAAGTAAAGTTAGACTACAGGACTGTCTGGTTGTGTTGTTTTACAATGATATTAATCAGAGTGGGTATTAAACTTTATGCAGAGAAGTAATATTATGAAATTATTTACACTTACGTATCAATGGCAAATAGTTATTATACACTGTAGATAGTTACCATGGTGATATATTCTGACCTTTTTCTTTCAATTTCACACAAGAAAAAATACTTTATTCGCCTTTTAGCTGATCATTTCCATTCACAAAGCTCGCTTCCACGGCGCCGCTGTGTTGATGACATCATACTCGGTAAGTCAGGGTAGATCATTTTGTCTGAGTTTCCCAGTCGGAGCTCCAACTTCAAATGCCGTTCCAACGCATTTTTCCAAGTAAGAAGTCAGAAAAATCTGAGTTCCGAGGTCTGTGAACGCAGCATAAGGTGGCGTGTAAGATTCTGATGAGATTTCAGCTTGCAGGGCTTTAGCCTGAGAAGCTGCATGTGTAAACTGACTGTTATCTGTTAAGCTATTAGAGCTGCAAATGTTGGGAAAACTGTGGCTCCGTATCCCTCTCACGCTTCCATTTTTCAGGGTATTTTGTTTCAGCTTTTTTGAAACTAACCAAAGTTACCAGACAGAAAAGTAAGTGGTGTTAAGTTTAGTTTGGTTAAGTGGAGTGACCAGTCTTTGTAAATCATGTTGCTTTGAACTATGTCAGTGTTTTTTTTATTAGATTGTTATAATCTAATTAGCTTTCAGCTTCGTAAGTGTGTAAACATAGTCAATAAGGATGGAGGAGTAAAGAAAGGTACCTCAGATATGTGTGTAAGACCCACTCCATCAGTACAAACACTTCCTGGAGGGCGTTGATGCGTTTGAGGAGACGGCTGAGGTGTTCAAATGTCTGACGATGGTAGCAAGCAATCAGACATCCGAGCAGCCCACAGCGTTCCAGCCTGGGAGCTAATCTTTGCAGCTCCATTAGGATGGTTTCCTGTATATTCACCAGATGCGTCTTGAGGTTCTTCTCTATCTCTGCTGGTTCCTTTGGGAAATACTTGTTTACGGACATCTGGACAAGGCTCTGCTTCGTGTCTTCTAGTCCTGGTCTCATGTCACCATCCACAGAGGTCTCCAGCTGCTCATCAAGGCGTAAAAGGGCCGCCAGTTCCTGAAGTTTGATCTGATCTTCATGATGCTCCTGCTGCTCCTGATGCTCCTGATGCTGCTGATGCTCCTGCTGCTCCTGCTGGATGTTTAAGCAGTTCTGCATGGAGGGGTTGTAAAACCCAAAAGCTCTCTGATCATATCCTATGAAACACAAATATTTTGATTTATTAGTTTAGAATGCTGTTACAGCAATCAACGTTGAAGCCCCATATGACTGATATGTCATTGTTGGAGAATTCTAAGACGCTGGAGGCAGTTCTCGTCCCTCTGGACCCCAAAACCCACCGGATTTGAAAGGCAGGTTCTGGGGGGTTTGAAAGGCATGTTTACACCATTTGTCATAGCCAGAAACTTTAAAAATCAAAATTATCATTGGGTTTTCAAATTTCTGACNTACACCATTTGTCATAGCCAGAAACTTTAAAAATCAAAATTATCATTGGGTTTTCAAATTTCTGACGGTCCTTGAACTAACCATGTCTGCCTAACACTTCTGTAAGGAAACGCAACCAAATATAAACTTAGAATAGTGATATTTCCTCAAAATCACTTTATTATAAATGTCTCATTTAAAACTTTGCTAAAAANAATAGTGATATTTCCTCAAAATCACTTTATTATAAATGTCTCATTTAAAACTTTGCTAAAAATAAAGCCTTTGTACAATCCAAATTCTGTAAAAAGCAACAAATTCTGCATTTTTTGGTGCAACTAGCAAACCTGGAGCGCCTCTGTGTTCTTTAACAGTCACATGACAACAATTCAGCGAGTCACTGGCTGAATGCAGACTGCAGCAGGAACACTAAGCCTATTGATTATACAGATTATAGGTTGTAAAAATGTAAATAGTTCAGTATGTATAGTCCCTATTTTTTATTTTTTTATTTTATTTTTCCAGTATTGGTAACACTTGTGGGCGCTTGGAAAAATGTTGTATATATAGATTACATCTTTTTTCAGTTTAAAATAAATTATCAAAGAAATTCAACTTACGTTTTCTTTTTTTATGATTTATGACGTTATAACTGTGTTATACTGCACAAAAGACATTGTTGAGTTCTTCCTACATATAGCCATGATGGTGCTGCTTCCATAGAGCTGCAGGACTTGCAGGTAAATGAGTGAAAAATGGGCTGTATTTATAACAGGAAGTGAAAGAAAAGGAAATAGAGAATGTGGAGTTTAGGGAGTTTTCCTGCAGACGGGCAGCTTGATGTTTGATGGAAAACAGGAAGAAGCTGAACTGAAAGTTAAAGTCGAAAGTCTAACAGAAAGGCAAACGAGAACTGAGAAAGCTCCGTTTCATCAGCAAGTTTCAAAGAATTTGTTGTATTTCTGTAACAGTCATTTTCACGCCACCAACCACAATTTCAGGATGTGGACTAGAAATTATAAAATTTCATTCAGAGATATAATTTTCTGATGCCACTAATAGTTTTTGTCAAGAACCTCAGAAGTATCAGATTGAACATGAAGATGATCCCTCATATTTCGCCCTTTTCAGATCCACGACAAGATAAATACCGCTGAGCTGAAGAAGCTTTTCAGATGAACGGCAAAATACCTTCAAGCTATTTTTTCCAGATTTAACTTCAACCTTCCAGACAAATCATGAGAAAATATTCCCACAAACTATCAAATGGCTGAAAATTAGCTCTAAGCTAACACTGGCACAATTCATCAAATGATAGCAATTACGTATGTTTAATATCGTACATGGTCCTTTTTTAAATAAATAATTACATTTTAGGAAGGAGAAAATGACTCTATTATAATTATATATATATATA